>JASDQU010310138.1:17909-31815 GCA_032191745.1 Picea mariana
AATGTTTCCTTAGAGAATATTGTAAGATGAGTGGTTCACCTACTAGTGAATCTCTATCATTTCCTAAGTTATTCATGATGAGATAATTCATTGATGAATTGTTTATATATCATGAATGGAATTGATTTTGGGCATTTTTTTATTAAATTTCATGCTTTGATTCTTGTAACTATTATAGGTAGCATAGTAGAAATATTAGGGTCGTAAAGGAGGAAAACACCCTCACAATTGATAGTATCATCTGTGGTTAGTTTTCTTGAATTGAAGTATAAAGTATCATTTTGTAAGTGTGTTAATTCAATGTGGAAAACAAATTCTAAGAATATTATTTCTTTGTCCAATCTCGTAAGAGACAAACCACACCTAGATGCAAAAGGACTCAAACTCTTGCTTCAAGTAAGAGGAGAAAGATCAGCTTTTAGGATGCACCTAATAGTGGTGAGGGTGGCAGTGGTCAATGAGTGACTAATGAGTGTCATTTTTTATCTAGGGCACCATATGTAATTCTTCCATGTTTGGGCACGAGGTGTCATTTTGTATATTGGGCATGATGTGTCATTTTGTAAAAATTGTACAGTTGAGCCAATCTTGAATATATATATATATATATATATATATATATATATATATATATATATATAGAGAGAGAGAGAGAGAGAGAGGTGTGTGTGTGTGTGGGAACGCACACACTTTAATGTAGAAATGACATCATTATTACTACCATTTAACATTTGTTCTATTATTGGTATTATATATACCTTTGTTTACATCATGGAAATATTTATGTCACATTTCAAAATATATATTTATAAACTCAGACTCATCGCCTTATTTAGCCTTTTACTCTTGATAGTTTTCATTTTTTGACAATGCATTGTTCATTCCTGACTCCATAGCCCAAATTTTATCTTCATTTATTCAGTTATTTTATAATAACCCCCCAAAACAAACCAAATCTAGCCACCAATTGCCATAGATATATCAAGTGAGACGAGAGAGCCCTCTCTAAGTTGAGCAGGCTAGTGCCTCAACTCTAAAGATGGTTGAAATAGTTACCTCTGTCATTTGTCTTTTCAGCCAGATAAAATTTACAGAGTGCTAACAGGATCAATTCCACCAATTTCCTTTAACAGTGCCTTCTGTTGAGTAGGACAAATTTGAAGGACTTCGAGAGCTGACATCGTAGAGGGTGCTTGTGCAAGGTCTTATAAAATACTATAGTTTTGGGTGGCACGTGCGTGAGGATTAAATGACGACTTTCGAACAACGCCCTTGGGAGGAGGATGAAGAAATGTATCTAGGCCCGGTCGTTCGAGATGAAGAGGATTGTTTGGAGGTAAAGTTGGTGGAGGAGGTTGAACCAATGGAGGTGGTGAATCATAAACTTTCTCTTTCGAAGGATAATAATCTTTGCCTCAAGTTGTGAATGCAACTTCATTCTTCTTGGAGTCACCAGTACACATAAGTACATAAGACATGGTAGAGGGAGAAGGTTGTTCATGAATGACCAATTGGGCCTGCTGCTGAGAAGGAAATGGTTGTGAAAAGATGACAGGTGTAGGAGGTGTCCCGATCCCTTGCAGGAACTTAGTAACCTGAGCGCGTCGTGGACAATCTTTCATATAATGATCCTCACCAAAAATAAGGCAAGGATAACGAGGTTTGTGTTTGTCTTTATCATCAATAGGCTAGGTCTTAGGTTTCTCAGATTGTTGATTATTATTTGTGTCCTCCTTATTCTTACCCTTCCCTTTCTTTTTACTTTGATTTTTACCAGTAGGTGTGGATTGAACCAAATTAACTTTAGGTTTTACCATGAGAAGGAGTCGGAGGAAGAGTATTTTGTACAATAGGAGTAGTATACTTGGGATTGGAATGACTGGCTTGTTTAGACTAAGTCTTAGCATGAAAAGTGCCAATCATGCCATCAACAGCATGAGAAGCTACTGGAGGTGTTGGGGTTGGATTCATAGATGGACAAGGAGCATCAGGGATAAAGTCGTATAGTGTGCCCGTTTGTGAATAAACAAGATCTAAATATTGAGCACGAATAATTGCCTTCTCTTCAGTGACGACACCACCCATGGAAACATCACAGGATATGGGACCAATGAGTGACTTGGTAAACCACTCAAACAATAGTTGATCAGGAAGGGGAAATTTGATTAAGCGTCTTCTCCTCCTCCACTCATGAATATGATTAGAAATGTGAGTAGAAGAGGATTGTTTAAATGAAGTCAAAATTTCAGTTATTGTCTCGTATCGTATTGGCAATGGGTAATGCGTTAAGAATTCCATGGCTAAGGTATTGAAGTCATTGAAGAATCCTCACAGTAAGTCAATATACCATTTGGTTCCTGAACCTATAAGAGTTCATTGGAAAAGATACAATCTTATAGAGTCATCCATCAGGGAGTTCGATGAACACCAAGGATGGAATGTCATAACTGATTATTTGGGTCTTCTCATGATCGGTCATCAAACTTAGGAATGTTTGATTGCAATTTGGCAGGTATGACATGCCAATAAGGAGAATGCAAAATAGGATTGTTCAAAATCCTAGATAAATCTGGTAAATCCAAAGTAGCAAGAAACGACAATCGTCTGTTCACTTGAGGAAACTGGTAGTTTTGAGGAGGTAGTCTCGTAGGTATATTAGTAGGACCATAAGTAGTCTATAGATAATTAGAAAGTCTTGAAAAATTGATCATGGGATATCAAATTGTACTCTATTGTATACAGATATCAAATTGATCATGGGATATCAAATTGTACTCTATTGTATACAGATATCTTCAGATTGATTTTGAGACTGGTTTTCATTAGGCCTTGTTTCTGATTATGACAACCTATGGCATGTATCTACTTTGTATTTCGTATTCATGGCCATGAATAGTTGTTTGGTATATTTCCACATGGATCTGCAGTGTAATTCAAATTGGAAGCCATGTGTACAAAGTCATTATGAACTGTAATATTCTCATGAGAAACTAGTTCATCCAGCTGGGTCTCTATTACTCCACTTCTGGAAATTAAAATGTATTTTAGCCATCACATATACTCCTTTGACCTCACACATTAGGGGCATATATTATAGAAATATTTTCCTCACCCCATGCAACTTACTCAGAAATCCTTTTCCATTTCCCTATGCAGACTTGAAGTCCCCTTTTGCACTTCCCAGAGATAAAAATCATATTTTTTCACATATACACACCCTAACAATTATACAACATGTGTATACATAGGTTGCACCACTACAGCCCACGTACATCGAGTTTGGTGATAAAAATTAAAAATTGTGTCGGGTTTCCATGTCACCTCACGAGATCCATGATCCTTGACCTTCCATACACTAGAAACTTTCTGACTCAGCCCTTCAGTTCCATTTGAAAGATATAAATGAGCCATATCCAAACCATGGAAAGGGAGAAGAATTCAACATTTGAGAGAAAAGTTACTCTGGAGAAATTATTCACTTCATATTGAGTCTGCATCCATTTGTCATTTAAACTCTGAACACATTGATCAGTCCCCAAGATCTTCCCTCTTTGATGGAGAACCTTGTTGTCTCTCTTATATGATATTTCCTTTGGTGGAGGATTGAAGTGGTGGAGGCCCAAATGGAAGGGGCTTAGTTTCTCGGTTCCGAGACATGCCGACACAGAATTTTGTCACTTGTATACTTTCGTTGATCATATTTTAATAGAAATACTCTTTTCTCATCCAATTGATGTCTTGAAAATATTTTAGTTATTATTCCATGGGCGTATTTGTTATGAATGTTAATGGATTATGCTATTGTATATGCTAACTTTATATATTATCACCATATGCTTGTGTATCTTGGTTGTTGAGGACAAGTTGCAGGTATAGATATTTGAGTTGCATGCTCAATGGTGGTCTTCATCGAATGTCTGGACGAGGTAGGCCTGTTATCTTGTCTTGATTAGCATTTACATTTATATAGCATACTTGGGATTATAGTTTATTTATGCAATCATTTTCGTTTGTTGTGTTTTACCTCATTCCATAGAGTGATTTTCCTTGTAACATGAGGATTGCACATATTGAAAGGACACCAAGAAAAATCCATTGTACACAACAGTACTAGATCTAGTGAGCTATGGCACTGAATACTTGCTCACCTAAATTATAGAGCATTACCAGTTTTTACCAAGATGGTTACAGGTCTACCATATGTGTAGGTAGAACATGATGTAGTATGCAAAGGATGCACACTTGGCAAGAATGCCAAGTGAATTTTCTTAAGTAGTGACAACAAATCCAAAGGAATATTGGACATCATACATTCATATGTATGTGGGAAAATGAAGATGCCATCACTAGGTAACTTTATATACTATGTCATATTCATATATGATTACTCACGTAAGACATGGATCTATTTCTTGAAAGCAAAAGATGAAGTTTTGAGTAAGTTTCAAGAATTCACGCCTTTAGAAGAGAATATATTTGGAAGCAGGATTAAGATCTTGAGGTCATACAATGGAGGAAAATACACCTCAAATGAGTTTAAATACTTATGCAAGGAAAAAAGAATCAAGAGGGAGCTAACAAGTCCCTACAACCCCCAACATAATGGGGTTGTAGAGAGAAAGAACAAATATATCATAGAAGTAGCTAAAGCGATGATCCATGACCAAAGTTTACCCATGCATATATAGAAAAAAGCATCGATTACAACCATGTATGTAAAGAATAGAAGTTCTCATAAGATATTGGGGAACAAGACACCTAAAGAAGTATTCACCAGAAAGAAACCAAATTCAAATAGTTGAGGATATTCGGTTTCCCAGTATACATACATGTTCCCAAGGAAAAGAGAACGAAGTTGGAGCCTTCGGGAAAGAAGGGCACTTTCGTTGGATACAATGAGACTTTGAAGGCTTATAGAATATTCATCCCCAGACAGAGACATATTGAAATTAGTTGAAATGTGACATTTGATGAAGATGAAGCCTTCAGGAAATATAGAGAGTCTCACATGGACAAGGAAAAAGAGGAGAAAGAGGCTCCAAGGGATGCAGTAATGGTTGAATCTACTCTAGAAGAACTCATTCCATAAGATCAGAATGAGACAGTAGATCCAGAGAGACCTGTAAATCCACCCAAATAAGCTATAGTTACCAGGAAAAGACAAGCATGGCTCTGGAACACTTTGCAGAAAGCTGAAGGAAATGCAACTCCCAGAGGCTCTTTTAGGGAGAGCAAGAGACCACACAAGTTTTCCAGCTATGTGGCATTGATGAGTAAAATCATTGATTCAAAACCTTCCACTTTTGAGGAAGTTGTTAAGAAACAAGTGTGGAAGGATGCCATGATGTAGGAGTACTAGTCCATCATGAAGAATGATGTGTGGGAAGTGGTTATGAGACTAGAGGGGAAGTCAGTAGTGACTTCCAAGTGGATCTACAAGATAAATCATGTTGTATATGGCAACATAGAGAAGTACAAAGTCATATTTGTGGCTAGAGGGTTCTCTAGAAAGAGGGAGAAGATTATGATGAGACATTTTCTCTAGTAGCAAAGTACACTTACATCAGATCTATTATTGCTATTGCTTCCATGATGGGATGGAAATTACACCAGATGGATGTCAAGAATTATTTCTTGAATGGTGTAAATGAAGAATAAGTGTACATAGATAAACCACAAGGTTTTGTAATCCATGGGAAGGAGTCCCATGTTTGAAAATTAAAGAAATATTCATTTAGGATTAAGCGGGCACCCAGGGCATGGTATGACATAATATATAGTTATGTTATGATCTTGGGGTTTACCAAGAGTGATGCAGGTCCCAACATTTATTACAAGGTTGAATATGGTTTCCCATTGATTTTGGTCCTATATGTGGACGGCATGTTTTTTACAGGCGATGAGAAGCTCATAGATGGGTGCAAGAGGGATCTCACTTTAGAGTTCAAAGTGAATGATCTAGTTCTTATGCACTATTTCTTTGGATTAGATGTGTGGCAGAGATCAAATGATATTTTTCTTAGCCAAGGAAAATATACAGTTGATATCCTGTAGAGATTTGGGATGATGGACTACAAGTCCATGGCCACACCTATGGTTATAAATCTGAAGCTCTTGAGTGATTCATCTATAAATTTGGATGAACCTGCATAGATAAGATCTAGCTAGAAAAGGACATACATTGTTTGCAGAAGAAATGAGAAAATATGGAAACGAGAGAGAGAGAATCAAGAATTGTATTAATTGAAGGAATGAATGGTCATTTACACATGATACATTATGGATAAATCAGCTAATGTGCACTGGAAGAGAAGCCAATGCATCATCGTGGTGGTCTAGAGTGATCTGGACACACACCGACAATTACGGGAGTTAACTTCCACCTAGTCTAAGTCAAATAGAAATTCATTCCTCAATTAACTGACTGATGGCATCAGTAATGTGTCACTTTGGTGATAATCCCAAGGACAATGTCCATTATCAGTGATGATCCCAATGCTACATGGTGATGGAATCAATGTGGCATCAAAACTCCACTCAACTGATCCAACTAAAGTGTGTACTAGGAAAATAAATATTCTTCCTAAGAATTAGGAGACTAGATAATGACTAATAAACATAGGGAAAAACTTAGGAAAAATGAATCCTAGGTGTGTGTGTGAAGTATCTCCAATACCTCTTGAACATCACTTTGGTGAAAATAAAAGAATGGGTCTCGACAACGAGGCCATGTTAGGTACTCGAAAACAAAATACACACTGAAATAAACAAGAAAAGAGGGAAAACCTCATGGGAACCCCCCCCCCGCCCTCAAGGTACAATGTATCAAAAAGAGAACTGACAGTTTCTAGGAATCTGTTTCCTTCACTCCAAGATGACTATGCAAAGAATGGAACTTCTGATCAGTGAAGGTCTTGGTGAAGATGTCTGTAATCTGTTCTACTGAAGGAGAGAACTGCAGGTCAACGATACCCTCGTGTAGTAAGTCCCAGATGCAGTGCATGTGGATCTCGATGTGATTCGTTCGCTTCCTATGAACTGGATCTTTGTAGAACTTCAGAGTGATCTAGTTGTCACACCAGATGACAATCGACTGATGAAACTGAATGCCCAACTCAGTGAGAAAATTTTGTAGCCACATAGCCTGAATGGTTATGTTAACTACCCCTCTACACTCTGCCTCGACTAAAGATAGAGAAATAGAAACATGCTTCTTACTCGACCTACAGATGGGCCTGGAACCCAAATTTAGTGAGTAATCATATGTGGACTTGCGATCAATGTTGTCGCCATATTAGTCATAATCAGTGAACTCGATGACGTATAATGCAATTTTTTCTACATAGTGAATCCCAAAGGTGATGGTTCTCTGTACGTATAGAAGGATATTCTTTGCAACCTTCCAATGTAGCTCATGCATCTATTGCATGAACTGGGAGACTGCTCCAACTGCATATGAGAGGTATGCCTTGGAGTGTGTGAGATACAACAAGCTCCCTACTAGTTGTCTGTAAATTGTGTTTTCCACCAATGGAGTGTCCCTGACATCCTCAAGTCTGAATCCTAATAGGAAAGGATTCGGGGCAGACTTGCAGTTTGTCATGTGGAATATATCAAGGAGATCTCATGCATACTTGGCCTGAGACAATTTGATGCCCAATATATCATGGTTGATCTCGATACCAAGGAATAAATGTAGTGAAATCATGTATGTCATCAAGAACCTGTCATGAAAAATACTCTTGACTGCATCAATCACTGAATTCAAGCAACCAGTGATCAGGAAATAATCAACATACAGAACTAGGAGTAGAAGTGAATCAACTATCTTGATCATGTAAACTTTCATGTCTGACTTAAAATGTACAAAGTTCTGTGACAACAGGTAGGAGTCCATCTTGGCATACCATGCCCCGACGACATGCTTGAGTCCATAAAGTGACTTCTTCAGTCGACAGACCAAAGATAAATCCTACATGAATCCCTAGAGTTTCTCCATATAGATATCCTCAGAGAGATCTACATGAATAAATTCATTCTTCACGTCCATCTAATGGACTTCCCATCTCTTAGTTGTCACAATGTCAAGTGTCAAGCGTATGGAATCCATCTTCGCTACTGGAGAAAAGGTCTCATCATAGTCAATGTCCTGCACCTGCTGAAAGCCTTCGGTGACTAGCTTGGATTTGTATATTCTAACATGTCCATATGGTGCACTCTTGGTCTTGTATACCCATCTCCACATTACAAGTTTCCTTCCTGGAGGAAAGGGAACTAGATCCCAAGTTTGGTTCTCCATGAGGGAGTTGTACTCATCCTACATGGCAGATTCCCAAAAGGGATTCTGAGCAGCCTCCCCATAGAAATGTGGATCTGAAGATTGAACCAAGAAAAGATGTCTAGGTGGCATCAGTTTAGTGGCAGGGAGTGAAAGAGAAGGATCTTTGAAATCGGATCGAGTCCTCCCGGTATCAACTAGATCCCCAACAAGATCTCCTGCATCATGAAGAGTAGTCTTGGCCCACTTGGGCCTCAACTCTAGCTCTGCATCTGCATCTTTGTGCACTGAATTTGCATCTGACTGTATTGACTCAGTATTTGAATTAACTGAATCCTCTGAATCCGAACTCTCATATGAAGAAGAGTCGGCATGTGCATGCTCATCATCTCTAATAGGTGGAAGAACTAAAGTGTTTGCATGTGGCTCCTGAGGTGCATGTGAGATAATTTCCTCGAATTGGACACTACACTCAATGATGAGTCAGTCTGTAGAGAGATCAATGAGTCTGTATCCCATCACACTATATAGGTAGCCAACAAATATACACTCTGTACTCTGTGGATCAAGTTCCTTCCTCTTCTTAGAGGGAATCCTAGCCCATGCACTTAAACCAAATATGCGGAAGAGGTTCACTTCCGGTTTGAGTCTAATCCAATCCTCGAAGGGGGTCTTATACTTGGAAATTCTATGGGGGGGTCTATTTTGTATGTAGGTCGCACAATTAAGTTCTTTATCACATAATATCTGTGGAAGTGACTTTGCATGCAACATGCAACATGCCATCTCTTTCAAGGATCTATTCTTCCACTCAACAACTCCATTTTGTTGCGAGGTATAGGAAACGTGTGCTGCAATTGAATCTCGTCCTCAAGACAAATATTATGTACCTCATGGTCGACATACTCCCCCTCATTATCTATTTGGAGAACTTTGATCTTCCTTCTTTACTGTGTCTCAACAAGGGCCTTGAAATCTTTGAGATGTTGAAAGACTTCAGATTTGTTCCTGAGAAAGAAAGTCTAGGTGTAGCGTGAGAAATCATCAACAAAAATGAGAACATACCTTTCTTTATTGATTGATGGATGTGTAAAATGGCCCATGAGATACCTGTGGATCAGATCCAAAGGAGAGGATTCCTTCTGAGTCTTTCTTTTGTCGAATTTTTCTTGAGGGTGTTTTCCAAGAACACATCCCTCACAAATTCCTTTGGAGAAATGGATGTTAGGTATACCTTCAACCATTTCCTTCTTTCTAAGTTTATGCATGTATATGCAATTTAAATGCCCGAACCTTTCATTCCATATCCTACTCCTTTCATCAATAAATTCAAAAAATGTGTAGAGTCTAGATTGGTGATTTGCCTCACCATTAGAAACTTTGGAATTGGTTTGCATGTCATAGATATCCACTACATTAGGTGTGAATATTACTTTATTTCTAGTGCCATATTTTTTCATCTCATACATGGAGAGAATATTGACGGATATTTTGGGAATGTGTAGCACATTCTCAAAGCTCTTGTTTGTGAGTTCAACTCTTCCTTTTCCAGTGACTTCGACTGGAGAGTCATCCCCCATCAGAATAGGAGGATCTTTGCATGCGTCCAATGAAGAGTAGACTTAACTTGTGGATTCCATGTGGTGTGATGCACCTGAATCTGCAATCCAAGCATTGAGAAAGAAGTTAATGTCAATCAAAGCATGGCTAGAATTACCTTTATTGGGGTTTAGATCTTCTAGCTTCTTCTTCTTGGCACCCATGGGGATGTGATCTCCAAGTTTTTTGTTGTTGAAGTATTTGTGCCACTTGATCTATTTGTTTTTTCATGCATGCATATTTTGGATAGAATCCTCATCGGCAGTAAGTGAATTTCTCCCCTTTTCTTCCCTTTCCACCTTTGGATCCAGAGGAATCATTGAAGGGTTTTGAGTACCCTTCCTTCTTTGGATTTACATGTCCCTTCCCTTTGTCTTTGTGTTTATATTTTTTATTTTGGTGACTTCTACCATCTTGCACAACAAGTGCATGTAACTTTGAGCCTTTGATTTTTCCCATATTGATGAGCTTGGTCTGTTCTTGTGTCATAGACTCGCTAGAGCCCTCAAGAGAGGGAATTTTCCAGGTAGCTCCATAGGTGAGCCTAACTGAATGAAATGTGGATACAAACACTGAGTATTCCGGACCAAGTTTGGAAAGAATGGTAAGAACCATTTGTTTCTCCTCCTTAGATTTATCAACCCCTCAAGCCTTGAGTTGCGACAACAAATCCCTATATTTGGTAAAAAAATATTGGATATTCTCAAAGGTTTTTGGATCCAAAGTGAGAAATTACACCTCATGCATGCATCCCCTCATCTCATCTTGTTTTCCCAAAATTCCTTCCATGGTGTTCTAGAATTCATCGAGAGTTTTACAGGAGGATATGTGAAAGAGGAGCTCAGGAGAAATAAGACTGCAAATAGTTCCATATGCTTCATCCATTTGATTTAGATACTTGTATTTTTATATGGATGATGTGGGTTCAGTATATGTTAACATGTTTAACCTTTATAATCATCTTCTTTGAATATGAAATTCCATCTTGTGCTTCCATGCAAATAAATTGTATGATGTAAGAATCAATTCTTTTGGAAATTTCATTTTCCTGTTGTCTTCAATCTTCGGTACTTGCAAAAAGAGTCTGGTGTGTCTTTTTCCTAGAAATTTGTTGGCTCTAATACCATGTAAATGTGGATGAACTTTCATAGATAATATCTATCTACAAAGGAAATACACAATTTTTAGAAGAAATGAGAAAATACGAAAATGAGAGAGAGAGAGAGAGAGAATCAATAATTTTATTAACTAAATGAATGAATGATAATTTACACATGATATACTTTGTATGACTCAACTAATGTGCACTGGAAGAGAAGTCAATGTTCCATAGTGGTGGTATAGAGTGATCTGGACACACATCGATAGTTATGGGAGTTAAATGCCACCTATTTTAAGTCAACTAGCCTTTCAGTCCTTAGTTAAATGGTCGATGGCATCATTAATGCACCACTATGGTGATAATACCAAGGAAAATATGTATTAGAAGTGATGATCCCAATTTTTCATGGTGATAGAATCAATGTGGCATCAAGACTCCACTCAAATGATCCAATTGAAGTGTGAACTCAATAGAATATTCCCCTAGAATGTAGGGAAAGGAATATTCTCCCTAAAATGTAGAAGATCGGATAATGACAAATAAACATAGGGAAAACCTTGGAAAAAATAAATCCTAGGTGTGTGTGAAGTATCTCCAATATCATATTCATATTTGGTTGATCCCACAATGTACACACAGTTGATTGGATCCTTGATATACCTTGTTAAAGTTAAAATTTTGATATGCTCGTTTAACCATAGACAATGTCACATCATTGTCACCCAACCATAGGCATTCACATATGCCACCCTCGAGCACAATAAACTTTTATTAGATAGAATGATTATGAAAATTCCACACTAGAACCAATAGATAAATCCTAACTAGAAACACCACTTATGCAATAGAAGGCCAATAGAGTGTAGCTTTACCAAGAGAAGGAGATGCCAGAAACACTTGTGCCCTAGCTGCCATTATTGCTCCTTAGAATTTCACCCTAGTTGCTACCACAATTGATCCTTAGACTTGCACATTGTTTTCTGAGTGACTAAGTGTGACTAAATCAGCTAGGTACCTCCTTATTATACTAGTCTGTCCAAGTAACTTTTCTAGGTGGGTCTGACTTATCTTTCTGGAGCCTTCTATTTCTTTATTATTATTCTCCTTGGGATTAATTCTCTTCTAGAGATTTCAAACATTTGTTTAATGCTTCTCTTACTCTCAGAATATTATATTCTAAGTACAAAGGTTACACTTGGAGGTTAATACCTCCCGTAGCTACCAAAACATCAACACTCCCTCTTAACTAGGGAGGTATAAACTAAGATGTTCTTCAAGTAATGGTCTCAAACACATCTGTCCATATCACATGGCATGGGTAAGACTCACATGTTCTTGCAGACCAGTCTACAGGTAGCATCATCATAGCCACATAGGATATCTCATGTTCAAACAAATCATGTCACAAGTATCACCATCATAGCCACACAGGCTCTGTCATAGTCAGACACATAGACTATCTGATGTTCATGTCACATTCATGCATCTGGGGCCTCATCAACACATGTAGCATCTCTCTAATGGGTACAGCCTCATCGTCCTCTCCAACCTTATGTCATTACAGGGATTTCATATAGCTCACATAGAACTAGGAATCTAGCTACCACATAAATAGGAAACCATCCATCTCACACAAAATATGGAATATGCAGTTGATTCAGTTTATATAGAACTACGCTACTACCCAATCCAAAAGGATTTTGGGAAACTGCAACTCGCCATCTCACACAGAATTTGGAAACTATTCCTAGAGATAGTTCTTCTATTTGGCACACCAGGCATCCATCCCACATTGACTAGGAATCTAACCATGAGGTTTATGCGATGTAATCTACACACACTACCCATCTATCCCAATGCTAGGAAACACCTCCAACCACATAGGTTGGACCTCCATATTGAAAAGTTGGGAAACTCGCCAGCCTTGAAGGCTCAACATATGCTAACCTTGTGCAAGTTCATGCTAACTGGTGACATAGTTAGTAACGTGCATGTAAATGACCACCCACTACTACCACACTCTCCAAACTACTTCCCCAATAATTGCATGTGTGACTCATCACTCCCTCTTACAAGGGACGTCCTTCTATACCACGCCAAACTTGTTTTTGAAGTATTCAAACTTTACCATTGAAAAAGGCTTAGTCAACACATCTACTATATGCTCATCTGTGCCAATATATTAGACCTTCACAACTCCCCTTTGAACCAGATCTTATATATAATGGTACTTGATATCGACATGCTTGGACTTGTCATGGAACATAGGGTTCTTTGAAAACTTTATATAACTCTAGTTGTCACATAAAATACAAGTCACCTCCAACTTGATATCAAACATCCAAGTAACTTTCGAAGCCACACAACTTCGGTACAGGATGAACATGTTGCTATGTATTATGTCTCATCCATAATAAGTGTCACACTAGTTTTATTCTTGTTGAGCCATGATATCATAGCTGACCGTAGACTGAAGCAACATCCAGATGTACTCTTTCGATCTATGACACTACCGGCCCAATCTGAATCAGTATAGCCTTGTAGTCTTATCTTATGATCTGAAACATATTGGAGTCCATAATACACTATACCTTTCAGGTACCTCAACACATGCTTTACCGCAACCAAGTGAACACGTATTAGTTCAACCATATAATGACTCAAAGTGTTCACCAAAAAGCATATATTTGGCCTATTTTTCATCAAATACATTAACAAACCAATCATCTACATGTACGTGGTGAAATACACTTGTTACACCTCAAAATTGCTCAACTGGATAAGTGTCACACATGCCTCTCACTTGTCGCAAGTGTCGCAAATGTTATTGGGTCGTGTTATCATAATGACGACACTAAAGAGACACTTGAAACCTCTTATATGATTGGTTTGAAGGAAGAAACTGGTTCACTGGAGTCAAACATCTC
>JASDQU010310138.1:37351-82374 GCA_032191745.1 Picea mariana
GACTGCTAACTGTCACGGCTCGTGTCTCAACATTGTGGCGGTCTCTTCTGTGTTTCAGCATCTGCACTTCTGAAATGAGTGACAGCTCCGTGTTTCGGCATCTGCATCCTCGAGCTATGTAGCTGCTCCGTGTTTGAGCATATGCGTCCTTGGACTGTGTAGCAGCTTCCGTGTTTTGGCATATGCAACTTCAGACTGTGTAGCAGCTCCGTGTTTCAGCATCAGTTCAACAGCGACTTTGGACAGTTCTGTGTTTCAGCACCGACCTCAAATGCTAATCTACATTTATGGACACTTATGCACTTCTAATCAATGGTTAAGTACGAGAGTGATGTAAAATATCATGCAAAACAGATTAAACATGTAGTGATGAGAAAGGACGTTGTATACCTTGGAATGATCAGTTGGAATGATAGTATAAGTCTAAATACAGGTGGTCCAGGGTATAATAATGGAAAAAAGTATGGGCAAAAAGGTACAATATGTGGTCCTAACAACTATTTCCAAGCCTCGATGCGTGAAGTCACGAAACAACCTTGAAAGTTTACCCAGGATAGTGTCGAGAGTAAATTTCCTTAAACCTTAGTTAAGTGTTGTCGGGATTTCGTGTCTTGGCGATCGCCCTCCCCAAAAGTCTTACTGTCACAACTCCGATAGGCAAAGTTGTGAGATAGTTTCAAAAGTCACCCGGGTTAGTGTCAAGGGTAAGTCATTTTAAATCATAGTTAAACCCTGTTGGGGTTTCGCAACTCAGCTTTCACTCTTCCAAGAAACTCTACCTTCGTAGCCCCGAGTCGCGAAGTTGCGATATCAAGTAAACACTGTCAGGGTTTCGCAACTCGGCTTTCACTCTTCCAAGAAACTCTACCTTCGCAGCCCCGAGTCGCAAAGTTGCGATATCAATTAAAAATTGATTAATTAAACACTTAATCTGGATTACATTTTTACTTAACTAGATCGCGTCATCGCGATCTCGGGTTTTAGGGGCTTGAAGGATATGAGTAAAATCTCCCAATACGACGAACGCCGAAAGGGTGATTAAAGTTTAAAGAAAATCTAATTAAAAAATCTAAGCCAGATTAATCAGTGCATTAATACAAATATTAACACGCACCGTCTACGGGATAAATTTAAATGTGTTGCGCCAACTTGTGTCACGACCCGTCAAAATTTATGGCATTTATTTGAAATGAGTTGAAGTGACAGGTAAAGATATTGTTTTTATTGCTAAAATCTTTCTCTAAAAATGATTTTACTGTTTTGTTCATAAGGACGTCAGGGTTTTAAATGGTTGAGATATAGAGTTCTTTCTCTCATTCTTTCAAATTCCATTTCTATCTTGTGCAAAAAATATTTTCTCACCAGGTTAATTTCTGTATGTATACACATTTTTACTGTAGGAGAGCTAATTCAGAGTCCCCTATCATGGCCCCACGAAAATCTTCCAAGGCGATTGCTGAGAGTTAAGGGCAAGGCTTAGATATTGTTTCTGATACTTCACCTCGAAGTGTTGATTCTGTCAGAACCTGGTCATATGTCTCTAAGGTTCTTCAGTCTGAATTGGTGAATTGTTCAGATGAATCCGGCAATAATGAGAAGGACGATTTGGCCACCAAATACAAAATCGTTGTTCAATCAGAGATGCATAAGATAGCAGTCAGGCCACAACTCCTTCCATATTATGATATGATCTGATGGGCATTAGATCATGTGGATATCCTGACCAGAACCATTATCAATGAGTAGAAGGTGACCATTGGGACTTTCAGACCAGAACATTTGCAGGTGATGTACCAATTGTCACCCACACCAAACTTCTCACACAACGCTGAGTTTCTGGAAGGTTTTAAGCAGAAAGAATGTGAGAAATACGGCAGAAGCCTATCTAATCTGATCAAAGATTGGGTCTCACACCCTGCAAAGTTCAGGGTGGATAATAACGAAGTTTATTCAATCTCTTCCCTGGAACCGCAATTCAAATATATAGCAATGATGACATGTAGGTTGTACGGGAAGGAGGACACCACACATTGTTTTCCTCTCGTGGGTGCCTTTGATTCATACAGTCGGTGAAGGTTGTTCCTTCGATTGGGCCAAATTGTTATTCGACAGTTTAACCAGCCAGATTACTAAATACCATATGCAGAAGGTGAGCGGGAAGGCCACTTCATTTTTTATGTCTGCCTACATCATGGATGTTGTTTGTTTCATGACGCTTTTTCCTTTAATGAGCTAGAGTTGGACTCCATTTGAGGCTGAGCCTATCCATGTCTACCACTCAAAACTCTAGGAAGATAAGGCTACAGAGTTCATATATGAAATTTTCAATTGGGTAATGGTACTAATGCATGTCTACATCTTCGACAACCCACCGCTCAGGATTTTAGATAGAATTGTCATCAACTTGAGAAATGTGGTCGACTGGTACGTAGAGGCAAAATTTTCATACATTAGGGTTTTCGACACCTCTGTTCCTCCCTATGCTCTGTCATTATTCATACCAAATAGGTTGGTTTGTCGTGAAATCACTAGGCAAACTGTGATTGGTGGCATAAGTAAAGAGCTTAAAGGATTTTCAAAGAAGGTATGGCCGCCCTTCCCCATTCATTTAAATACTTATTCTTTATTAGATTTCAGACATGCAAAATCCGAGGCAGTGGATTTGGAGGATATTAGATTGGTCCACATTGAGTTCAAGAAGCATGACCCACACAGGATCATGGGAAATCACATGGTGAGTTGTGGCCTTAAAAGGTATGAACATGAGAATTCACCTCATGATGACGTCTTCCAAGGAGCGAGATCCTATGTTGAGGTTCTTAGTTGGATTCAAACTCTGTCGCCCGAGGAGAGGATTGATTTCTTCAAATTTCAAGAACATCGGCGAAGCTGCCTTCCCCTAGTCTTACAGGGTAAGAACCTGCCGACTGCAGATGTACAGAAAATGGAGGTCAAAGGCTCCAAAGATTCAGGACCTGACCAAGAGGAACACTAGGAAAAGAAGAAACAAACCGGAGGCCCAAAACAAGAAGAATAAATCCCCAATCCTTCAAGCAAGCCAGCCTCGGTTGTTACCCCATGGAAATCATCCAAGCAGATCGACAGCCCCATCATTTCTGTTACTCCCCTATAGTCCACAAAGGGGATCCCAGACACAGGTTGTATTTCTGGTGAGGAACTAACGCCTATAACTATGGAAGAGTTGCCTTCTAATGAATTTTTCTTCGATAAGAAGAGAAAGGTCGTTGTGAGACAAGAACTTTATCAAGAAGTAGGCAAGGTAGCCAAGAAATTTAAAATCCTTGTTGATGGCAGAGCCATGAAGAAGAAAGAATTTGCGACTCAGATAGTAGCGACATTGGGGGATTTTTCTACAGCCAACCAATATTTTGTCAAGTCCCTAAAATATCAGTTGAAGAGGAAAAACCACTTGATCAAAAATTTGGAGGATAAGCTGGCTACAGTAGAAGCAGCCGACAGAGAGCAGGCAAACATAGGTATAGAGCTAGCTAGGGTGACCGATCAAAAGGAAATTGAGTGGCTCAAATGCAATCTTGAGCAGACACAGTAGATGGCTCAGACCAGCCAATCACAGATAAGCCAACAAGAAGAATTGATGGGGCAATTACAAGCCAAATTAAATTTAGTCAAAAGACAGGTGATAGATATCGGGATATTCCAATCCCAAGCCATAGAAATCCAAAAAAGAGTGTCTACAGCTTAGCAAGATCTACTTGCTAAAGTGGAAACTATTCAAAACCACTACCAACTCATTGATCAAGTACTGGAAAACATCTCTTTTAGAGAAACATAAGCTGGGGTGGCTCGGATCGCTTTCCAAGAGGTTGTTATAGCCACGACAAAAAATGAAATGGGCAGTAGTTCTAGGCTCTCCATCCCAGAGTAGACCCGAGGTAACATCTTGCTGAAGGAATGGGAGCGTAACATATCAGAAGGTAGACAATAAGCTAAAGAGGTAAGAAAATATTGTGAAGAAACTTTCGGCTTCATAGATGGGGGAGTTCATTGGGTCTCGATAGTGAAAGTAGTACTGAAGCACTGGGCCAGATCAATATAGCTAAACACCTGCTCAATATCAAGGAGAATGAGCAAAGAGAGTTGGCTGAAATATCACAGATAACCCAGACAGATATAGTCCAAGTAGACAGATGGATGATAAAACCAAGTGTAATTTTATGTTCTATCAGAGCCGAAGATCGACAGGTAGAAGGAAAGTTGCCACAATTAGTGAAGGATTGTTACTCTTTTGAGGAAAATAATCAAGCAGAACCTTCCAGGGTGATAGCCCAGTTGGTGGAGAGGTGCATCACTTGCACACAACAGGCAAAGGGGCAGTTTTCGAGTACCAAATAATGACATGTGTCTTCCTCTTCTATTTTTAGAACCCGAAGTTTGAAGAAAGGAAGGTGCTCCATCCATCCGAAAGAGGAAAAAGACAAAGAATGGAAACGTTTAATCTCTTTTTTTGTAACCGAAAACCTCTAGAACGATTGAGATTCTAGCATATTGAAATTTGTATAAATATGCACTTTGAAGAAAGAATAAAGGGATGGACCTTTTTGGTCGATTTTAATAGAGACTCTCTCCTTTTGAAATTTAATACAAAGAAATCCGAAGACTCCTGATTCTGTCAAGACTGTGTTATGAGTTTGTTTCCTTTGTAATTTCATTTTCAATTTCATTTCGCATATATATGTCTGATGAATGTTTCACTACAATTTAGTAAAACCTCTACTGCGGTGATAAATTTTTAGTCGTCTATTTCGTTTACATATTTTCCTCTGTATCGGCTATTAGCAGGTACAAGACCTATGAAATCTTTAGAGCTTTATATTTTACAATTCATCAGATTTCTTCTTATCTTTTTCTTCTTCTGTTTATAGGGCGAGATTCTCCCTTGATAGGAGCCTCGCATTATAGACAGCTTAATGTTTTTCTCACATTTCACACACCATTTATTTAAAACATAACTCAGTTATGGGAAAAGGCCTTTGGTTTTCAATTTATCTTCAATATCAGATTCACAGTTCTCTTTTATACGATCAAATTGAGACAGCATCTAAAACTTTGAACTCTCCTTTAATTTTCTTGCTCCTCTATGACTGTCCGAGTTGTAAGACAGCCTAATATTGAACCCGGCCTATCGGACCAAACACATATCGCTTTAAACCTTTTCGTTACTATACTCAAAACAGCCACCACCTGGGTAGAACTTGAACGTTCATGTGTCACGATTGAACGGGATATAAACATCCAGGAATAGTTGGAAACGAGAGAGAGACAACCTGGAAATCAACCTTAGCTTCCTTTCCCAAAGGTTAATGCTTTCCCCTTTTTATCCTTTACTCACTTTCGGATGCCTAGACACTGTACTTTCTAAGCCTTAAGTACAAACTCTGGAACAACACATGGTACATTTGGATATGGAATTAGATATGTCTCGTAAAGAGAAGTTAAATTACAAGGTTATATAGACTATGACTAGGAAGGGAGTGAAGTGGACTAGAAAAGAACATTATGATGTTGATTAAGTTTAGCATCATGTATGATCTCATGGTTGAGCAGAAAATAGACGTCAGTGGAACTCAATACAATATAGGCAGAGTATATTGCAGCCAATGTCGCAAGTTGTGAATTAGTGTGGCTTCAGAAGTTGCTTGCAGGGATATTTGATCTAGAGTTGGAACCAAATTTGATATATTGTGATACTAAAAGTTGTGTTAAGCTTTCATAGAATCCAGTCTTTCATAAAAAATCAAAGCACATAGAGATAAAATATCATTACATCCGAGACATGGTGCAAAGTGGAGTAGTGGAGCTTCAATATATACCCATAGATGAGAAGATAGCAAACATTCTCACCAAGCCTCTATCTAGAATGAAGTATGAGTACTTTAGAGACAAGATTGGCATGATGAATAATATCCACCCTCATTGAGATGGATATGTGGTGATTCTCCTCCAATGGTCTTCTCCTTTGGCCAACGGTTTCCTAGATCATCCATGTGAGGTGACAAAGGGAATAATGTGCATCATGGTACAAGTATTGACTACTCCATGCAAGGTGGCTAGGTGTGAATAAGAATTGTAGCATGGTATTGGACCATGGTGTATCCTTGGGGACATTCTCATAGTCTTTCCCAGTGGATGCGTGTGAATAGGACTACTGGGAGAGGAGAATTATCACATCATAGTCATGAAGACTATGACAGTAGTTGTGTACTACTGGGATGCATGGTAGAAATTGTGCGTTGTTAATTGTTTGTAGCATATGATAGTAGTTTTGTACTACTAGGTTGCATGGTAGTAGTTGTGTGCTACTAGTTGATTGCAGCATATGAAAGTATTTATGTACTACTAGGTTGCATGGTAGTATTTGTGTGGTACTAGTTGATTGCAACATATGATAGTAGTTGTGTACTACTAGGCTTCATGGTAGTAGTAATGTTCCATTAGTTGATTGTAGCATATGATAGTAGTTTTGTACTACTGGAAAAAATGGTAGTAGTTGTGTGCTACTATTTTATTGCTACATAGTCGTGGATACAATTGCAGTAGTTGTGTACTACTGGACTGCATGGTAGTACTTCTGTGCTACTAGTTGCTTGAAACATTGTCATAGAGACTATGGAGGGAGTTTTGAGCTACCAATGGCATGGTGGTAGCCTTGAGGCTACTAGATGATTGAAGTATAGTCATTGGAATAATCCATGAGGCTACTAGATGATTGTAGTATAGTCATTAGACTATAGTAGTAGGCATTGGACTACTAGAAGAAAAACATCTTGGAAGAATACCTCCCTAGCTAAGAGGGAGTGTTGATGTTTTGGTAGTTGTGGGAGTTATTTTCCTCCTAGAAAACCTTTCTTAGAAGAGAAAAAGATTCTAGAAGTCAAAGGAATATCATTGAACAGTGGAAGAATACCTCGGAAGATAAGTCGGCCCACAAGAAAAGAGTAAAGCGGAATTAGAACCTCCAAAGAAGAAGTCGGCCCACAGGAAAAGCGTAAAGTGGAATTATAACCTCTAGAGAAGAAGTCAGCCCCAACTAAAATGACTTGAAAGCTATAAATGAGAAAACGTCTTTCTCATTTGGACAAACTCACTCAATAAGAAGGCACTAGTCTAAGGCAAGGAGAAGACGCAACAGTGCAACATATGAGATTGTTGATTATTCTTGGTGGTGGTTTCTCTTGTGCGCTCTCTCAGGAAAGAGTGCATTATTTTGTATGGTGTTGTTGTTGCATCTATTTGGTGAGATATCCCTATTCGATGCTCTATTCTTATATTAGGGTTCTTCATTATCTGTTTCTCTTTATAGCTTGTTCATGATTGGATTATATTATTGGACAAAATCTATCTAAGAAAGGTTGGTTGGGTTTTTCCCCGGGTTTGGGGTTTTCCTAGGAGAACTCTTTGTGTCTTCTCGATATTGTTTATGTTGCTCATATTTTCAGTATATGGTATATGATTGTGAATGTAAAATAAGATATAAGTACAATGGTAATCCTAATGCTCTAAAAATTGAGAAAATTTAACATTGCTTCATGTTTTTCATTTTCATTTTTTTCTTGTACAATATCTCCTATTGTTTTTTCTAGCCACTCTAATTATTCATCTCCAGGAATGGCCATAAATCAAGTTAGGTCTATTTTCCCTTTCCTTATTAGGACCTCTTCCCAATCCAGAGCATTTTCAATGAAGATCTCATCTTCAAAACTGTCATTTTCATAAGGCCAGTGAGATACTACATGATTAACATGTTAAGTCACAAAGTTTTTGGGATCATGATTCCTATACCTACCGGTGTAAAACCTATACTCAACCTAATTTTGAGCTTCTTTCCTATCATGTGTGGTGTTCTTTATAAAATGATATCCTACATAGAATCCATATGGAATGAATGTTATTTTCTTTTCTTTCACCAAGGAGGCATTGAACCCTTGTAATATAGTTTGATAGAAGATCTCCCCCAGCACCAACCTATCTCACACACAAGATGGAAGTATGTGTGGGGCACCAGTCGCTCCAAAAATCCTGATATACGTACTCTTCTCTTCCAGGTACTAGTGCCCTATTCTGGATATAACCTTTCATGTTGCCTCTAAAATCCTCGAGAATTTTTTCTTGAAACTTAGTGAGTATATTCGAGCCAAAAATCCATCATATATTGTAGTGTATGATTTCTTATACATGTTTTCCCATAAAACACTAAAATAGACATGGATTGGAAACTTAGAAATGTTCCAACTCAAACCCAATCATGTAAACATATTCCTAGAACATATGGAGTCTAACAGATAAGATGCCATGAAGAAGATAGAGTTTTCCCTTGGTTTATATTTTTTTGCTTCCCCTACCATGATGCTCAATTGTTTATAAATGCTATAGTCCCAGTTAAAAATTCTTATGGACACAACTACTCTATAAGCTAAGGGAATCCATGCTTCTAAAAACTTGGAGCAATCCCTTTCTCCATATAATCGACATATCAAGGCCATCAACAACATGTAGGTTTCCAGGAGGTTGACTGTGTTGTACCACCCTGAGGCTCTATTCAAAAATTCCTTCCACCAAGATGCTAGAAATTGTCCAATGTTGTGGCGATTATAAAATTCAACCACAAAGTCAGTGTTCAGTTTGACCTCGGGCTCCCTAAGTTTATAATATTTTATCACCTCTAGGTAAGAAAATTCCAACACAGTCCCCATCCACATTGTTTATTAAACATTTTTCATCGTTGTAGTAATGAATGATCCAATCTAAGGTTTTGATGTAAGGAAAAATCAGGGTCCTGGCTGCCACCATGTACAACACTGATCGTTTTATGTTTTGAAAGACCCAGTCATCCAATAACCTATCTTTCAGGTCACTAAGTGGAGTAAAATTGAGGAAATCATCATGGTGGATTTTATTATACAAATCGAGCCAGGTGTGAAAGAATACCTTGGATTTCGTGCTTGCATATGTGTCCTTATAGAGAAGTGGTGGGCTTGTAGGTTTATTTTGAGACATCTTGATCACTACCTCCATCTTGGGAGAGAATTCCAATTCTTTAGCAGTTGTGTTGGAGGCTTCTCCCACCTGCTCATTCCTTCCCTTCAGAGTCTTTGGTGACTAACGAGTTTTTGGTATTCAAGGACGAATTTTCCCCGCAAAAGAAAATTAATTCAGTTCTCTATTTGTAAAACTATGTAGGAATGAAAAGGTTCTATCATAAGAAAAACATGCCTGCGCAACACAGAGTTCCTTGGCTTCAACACTTACCAGTCTCAAAATTAAAAAAAACATTACAACAATTAGCTCAAGTGCAACACCTGTTTCTCAAGGATCCTTCTTGTCATGAATATCTCAATATATCTTATGCAAATGATAAAACAATTACCAAATTAAATTCAAATACATAGTTTTGAGCAATCCCATCCGAGTTTACCAGTGTTGAGTACAACAAAATCCGTACAGATCTTAATGAATTAACTACGTCATCAATGCCATCATTTAGAGTTATGCATCATGAAAATCTATGACACAAATAGACGTTAGATTGTTCTATCAGTGATTTCAGTCAATGATAGGTTGACACGTGTGATTGATAAGATCAGAGATCGGGGTGCACTCTCGTCATAATTTTTTACTGATTAGCATTCGTTTTTAGTCGTCGATTCTGATTTGGATTAATTGTAGGATCATGTGGTTTCTTGTGGTGGTTTTCCCAAGGTGGAGACGTGGGATCATTTATCTCATCATTTAAATTTCAGGGAATCCCCTCAGTGGACATGACCGATTCAGGTTGGTCGAAATTGTGATATAGCAACAGACATGGGTATCATATGAACGACCCAAATCAAGTTTGAAGTTGAGAAAGAAAATGGACAACCCATATTGCAGTTGATTACGTTCGTATCATTCATCGATGGTGATGTATGTGTGTTGACAGACATGTCTCAAATAATGGTTCGTTGATGTCGACAGTTTGTCGTTCATTGGTGAGTAGAAGGATTAGGTGGTAAAAGCATGATTTCTTAGTTTTGACTCACTGACATTGATAAGATATCGACGATCGAAGATATTAATCTCATGGGTGTCTCACGCAATTGTATCGAATTCATGCCGAAAACTGATGAAACATAAGGCATCGACGAGTTTGAACCTTGATTCCTTTAACTCCTTTGCCAATATATTCGATTCTTCAGTGACCGTTGTGGCTTGCTCATGGTGATGTGTATTTTGCAATGGCATCCTTGGGTGATGTGTATTTTGATGTGGCATCCTTGTCTGATGTGGCAATTACTGACGTGGATCTATGTCTCCCTACCCCAGGTGAAGCTTACCCTAAGAAGTTGATAATTCATATGGTTCCTCGAGTTTAACGAACGGTCACAATCTCGAAAAAAAAATCGATTTGTTGACGTCGAGATTAGGTGTGTTCTCGACAAATTTAGGTATGTGTGATGGTTGGTTCCAATGCCCGATGTAACATCGACATCGACGGATACCTCTACCCAATTGTTTGTTGACACACATATATATGTCAACATGGTCGATGTCTGACATTCATCGATGTCAACACTCTTGAGGGGGGAGTGTCTCATTTTCTCATCTATGTGTTGGCGAGGCCAACGCTTGATGTTCATCGAAGTTGAATATTTTAAGAGGTGACCGTTAGACATCAAGAAAAATGAATTTTGATAGGAAATTTGATAGTTTTTTTTAAATGTTAAGTGTTGAAAACATTATTTTTTCAGTGTATAAGCTATCTCGCCTTCTCTCCATTCCAATGAAAATTAATATCAAGCTCTAGATTCATATAAGACAATTGAAAAAAAAGAAACAAACCCCAAAACGTTTCATGGTCATGTGAAAATCAAAGCATAAGGATGAAATTAAAAGAAAGTGGTACCCCAATTTTTTCTGAAATTTTGAAGGTTTGTTGAGTGCTCAACAAAATTCCATCAAAATTCCTCTGGAACAATATTTTGGAAACCAAAACATATTGATTTGATTTCATATTTAGTTCTCTTCTTTATTTGTGATTGTTGGCCCTTGACCAAGTTTTGGAGAACCTTGGTCATGTTTGACCATTTTTGGTACTTCGACAAGCTGGTCGAAGACGAAGTGCCCAGGCAAAGCGAAGATCACATGATATCACCCCCTTTTGTGGGATTTTTGGAGATTAGGGTTTATGTAACGGGTATGGGATGTCAGCCCATGGGTTTACCCATGTTTAGACCCATTTTGTAATGTATACATAAGTATATAGGACTTAGAGCGAGGTAGTATGAAGTGGTTGGATCTATGTGATCAGATTGGCTTAGTGCATAACTGATAGCCTTTGTGCCAAGATTGTGTTAAGACTTGCAGAGCTAAATGAAAGTGATTGTAAGGGATTGTGAAAGTATTTATTCTTGTACCTAGCTCAGGGAAGGAGGATTTGGCGAGGTGCACGTAGATCTCTTGTCCTATGCGGAGTGGGTTTTTATGGCTCTGTGCATGTACGAAGATTGGCAGAAGATAATAAAAAGAAGAAGAGTTGGCGGACGTAGCCCCACACTAAGGTGAACCACGTATATCCTGTGTTATGGTTTATTTGTGAAATATAGTTGATATGTTAGTAATGTGATTTGTGCTTAGTGCTGTAATATTTATGTTAGATGCATCTGATATGGTAGCTTAGTGCTTATGATGTAAATGAATGTTAGATCTGCTTTGATGCTATGTGCTGACTGGATAAATGTGATTAGATCTCGATGAATACTGCATTGTTCTGTAATTAGGATTTTGACCGGTGATGTGAATAAGGGTAAAGGCCAATTCCTGTTAATTTCTAAGTGCTCTGTTAAGTATTGTGATCACAGATATGTGTCCCATCTAGGTTGTAGACACTTGAGTCCTGCAACCCCCTTGCCCCTACCTCGGGTGAGAATTCATCTCCTTCGCAGGTGTTTCTAAAAGGGTTGGTAGTTAGGGTTTTTTTGGTGTGTTGTTGAAGCGTTGAACCCTGGGTTTTCCCTTGTGCCAAAAAATGGTTCCATTGGCGGGACCTAAAACTGTGATTGCTGGGAACTAGAGAAAATAGAAAGATCTGTGCATAGATCTGCTACTGTGGTGCGCAATATTCTACTTGACTTGCGAGGCTTTGTGCTAAGAAGGGAATCAGATCTGAAGAAAAGATGTAAGATCTTAAAGCTTTGTTCTCTGATAAAAGTAAGATAAGTGGAAATTTTTGTTTCGAAAGAATGGATCTAGATAGATTTTTTCCTAGTCTGAAAACTAGGGCACAGTTAGAAGAAAGAAGATTTGATGTGAATAGATTTGATAGAAATAATGAAAGATATGTTATTCCTATGCATAGAAAAGGATTTTTGGACTAACAAGTGGATGCAGGACCCTAGAAATAATTTTTTGCAGGTTCGCCACTGTGATCCCAGTGCACAGTACAAGAAAGATTGGGGATCATTTAAGAGAAAAAGAGGACTGACTCTTTGTTATAATTGCAGAAGATCGGGACATCTTGCTAGGGAATTCCTTGGTAGAGGCCCTATTTTTCTTTGTTGTAAAGCTGTTAGCCATGAATTTTTGGACTTCCCTAGAATGATTGCTAAAGTTTAAAAGATGAATATGAGACAAGAAATCCATAAGGAAGGTCAACAGACTAAGAATATGCTAGAACACCAGAAAGAATCAACGAATATATTATTGCAGATGAAAGAAACACTGAATGATCACAAAGACATCAGTTTATCAGAGATATTATAAGAGAAGGAGTTCATAGAAACAAGAATAGGAGACTTTGACATAGACTGTGTTTTGGATGAGGAAACACAAGTGAACATTATGACACAAAGTACTTGGGAAATTTTGGGAAAGCCTGCTATGGTTCCTTCACTGGGAGGAATAGGATTGTTTAAAGGAAAGATGATAACCCTATGTGGAAGACTTACCCATGTATCTATGGTTTCTCATGGAGCATCGACGGAAGAAGAATTTGAGGTCGTTAAGTTTGTTGAGAACAACGCTCCATTTTCTCTTTTGCTAGGAAGAACCTGGATTGAGAAAGACCAAATCCGAAGGAAAGAAGAAGAGGAAGCGCTAGAACATGAAAAAGAAAGAATTAAGAGATTTCATGGCTAGGAAAATAGCATGCTTAATAGAAGAACAAGAGGACAAGTCAAAGCAACTTGGGGCCAGAGACTTAGTTGTCGAAGTTGAGAAAATGCAGGATGACTTGAAAAACCTGTCCATGTAGGAGAAAATAACACTTACCCCTAAAGTAATAAGAGAAGAGGCATTCCACTTACACCCTTTGGAGGACCCTCAGAAGTGTGAAGTTACCATGCTAAGAGAAGATATGAATCAAAATGGAAATAGGAACCTAGTGACTCAAATTGTATGGAATAAGGAAAGGAATCTTAGCAAGAATAAAGAAAAGTTAGAGAAATTGCAGGAAGTTCCAAAGAAGACTTCGGAGAAAGAAGGATTACAGAACTTGAACCTCGTCAGAATAGCAGAGCAACGTAGAATGGAAATTCACCACGATGAAGAAATATGACCACTGGAGGCATCCCAACCATTAGAATGACGCTCTAGAATGGTTAGAAACACAATTATTGTCGGAAATATCGACATTGGACCGTTGAGACCGTGCCATAACAGATGGATTGAGGCATTCCTGCCGCTGGAGGAACCCGTTGTGAAAATTATCTATTTAATTTTTTCAATGTCTCACCGGGGATACTTTTGCAAATTGTGATTACCCAAGCCCATAGAGAACTGATTATCGCACTATTCTTATTGATACTTCGCCACCCATTCAACTACCTTGAGTGTTTGTTCTCCTACCCTAAATATTTGTTTACGAGTGTGCATGTCAGACGAACACAGTGCAATGGAAAATTCCATAGAATAAATTCTAATAAATCTTATGGCGAAGAAGGTCATGTCCGCAAGATCACAGGCCTCATAGACAAGAGGATTTAAATCATCCCCATTGAATTCATGTCGATATGCGCCCTCCCAAACTGTGACAGAGAAATGGAGCAAGAATTGCGACGACTTGGCGAACGTGAAGCTCATCCCATCGGTCCTGCCCGACTATATCCCGCCTCTGGCTAGCGTGGTTAGTCATGACAGTGTTCCAAGAGACTTCGACTATAGATTGATAACTGTGTACCTCTCGAAGGGGATACGTGCAGTTGGATCACAGTTGGGATAGATTATGATGCTCAAGATCAGTGATTTCAACTTAGGAGACCACACGAATTATGGAATGCTCTCCCAACACAAGTACTTGACAAAGACAATGGGGAAGAATCCAAATATAGTCCCCCAGTCATGGACCATGGACATCATGAGATCAACAATCCTTAATGTGATGAAGATACCACACTTCAGTAGACATCAGAAGGTTAATGCATGCCTTAAACTCCTCCTGTCATGATTCCATGGCGGGTACCTGTGGTTAGATAGGTGCATCACTGTAGATCCAACGTTGATCCACTGGATCACTGGATTGAGCATGCAAGGACTGGACCCTCAGGAATTTTACCAAGGGAAAGCTGCATATCATGCCCTGGCACGATGAATCAAGGACACCTACGACGATGTAGAGAAAGGGAAGCGGGGCTACAAGGTAGCCTCCATCCAAAATGGCGTAGTGCGCTTAGCTTGTTAGCTGATAGCAAGAAACCTCATCAGGAAGAATAGACCAACGCAGGTCACGGGGTTCATCATCGACCTCGCAGGAAAATGCATTGAAGGTATGAAAATGAACTGGGAAAAGTACGTCGTCAACCAGTTAGAGCAAGATTGTCGTGAAGCACAGGAGCAAGGTTACGAGTTTCACTTCAGTTGGTTGCTGATTCTTGTTTCCTTTGTCACTTGGGAGATGCCAAAAAGAGAAACCTTCTTGGAATTCGAACCATCAGAACCCCTGGCTGCGAGGTTCAATACCCTCTAGTATTCGAACAACATGGAAAAATAATGGTAGTTGAATGCGGTGTTCCACACCTTCTATTTATAGTTGAAGAGGGCCATCGAATCCTGCCCTCACATGATGTCAAATAATCTGCACAGGTTCATGCCATTTGCGAAGTTCCACACAGAAAATGCAATTCATTTACATCACTGCATGTGGGGACGAACACAAGGAAGATATCCAGTCCTATTAAAAACTCACAGAGGAGGACATGGAAGAAATAACCAAGTAATGGCCTACAAAGTTCCTTGTACCAGTCGACCAGGAAGAACTCTTCGACCTCGACCTCATCGAAAATCTTGTAGTCACTCGAGAAGAGTATGACGAACCCAGTAGCAGCATGAAGAAAAATAAGGAAGTGGTGTAGGAAATGAAAAGTGCATCAAAGGAATCTACACCTGATTCACCTGAAGGAGGAGGAAATGACGAAGTAGACTAGTAATAACAGGATGAAGGGAAATAAGACAAGCAGGAACAGGGCGAAGTGACACCGCCTAAAGATCCCCTTACAGAGGCCAAAATGTTGAAGAAATGAAAGGTTTCCTCAAAGAAACCTTCAGCGTGGAAGAAGTCAAAAGATAATAAGCCCCATTTATAGACTGTGCTCACGGTGGATGACATCGATCTCATCATTGTCATTGTAGCAGACACTTCCGAAGATATTTTACAGTGCAACAAATAAAAATAGGAGACCATGTATGACAGGATTGAAGTGGATCTGAAAGGGGTACAACAAGCCCTCTACTTGAGCCACACAGTGTCCACTGCGCCATCATCATCTGAAGGAATAGATGTGGGATACAAGCCTACCCAACTACGTTGATTAGCCGATGCAACAGAGGATCACCTTCTTCGTGTCCAGGAAGAAAAAGAGAATTCCACAAAAGCCTTGAAGCAAGCAAAGGAGGAATCCCTAGAGAAACATCGGGTTATGAAGTAAGAGAAAGATGACCTCTGGGCGAAGTTTGCAGAGGACAGAGAACATCTCAAGAAAGAAAAAGAATAGTTTCTTGCAGAGTAGATGGGATTTAAGGAGGCAGTCACTAGAGCACTTCTCTCTGTGTCGGGCCTCACACAAATGGAAGAATACACAGTGGAGAGTCAAGTGGAGAAGCTTGCTAAAGCTATTCAGCAGCTTCAAGAAAGAGTGGCAGAACTGGAATTGCAAGCAATGCCAAGCACTCCATAGGAAGTGCGAGATCAGAGAGAAGAAACTTCCAGGAGCGTGGTAGAAAGAATCAAGTCGTTTGCCAGGGAATGTAAGATAATCAGTAACCGAAGTGTGCAGACCTATGAGAACCTTGCAGAGGACCCAAAACTAAGAGCATTAGAAGCACAACTCCATGAGGCAAAGAAATAAGCATCGACAGTGCAAGTTCAACTGAAACTTCTTTCAACAGTCGAGAAGATGAAAAAGTCACAGGAACAATGCACAGTTCCACAGTAGTTCCATTCCATCCATATTAAATTCATGGAAGTGACCCAGAGACTCCAACCGGTACAGGTGAAGCCTGCACACTTTTCAAGGAGATCAAGGGACAAGGAGCACAACTAGAACAAGTGGTCACCTCGGTGGAAAAATGCATGGAAGGACTAGTCACCGAGAAAGTCATCCAGGAGTTCATTGAGTAGGAGGATATAGCGAAGCAGCAGGTCGAGGCAACTTGAGCTAAGCTTGAGGCCTTCGAAGCAAAGTTGCCTAGACCAGAGTGACCAAGTTTTGGCCCTGTTGGCCCTAGACCAAGTTTTGGAGAACCTTGGTCATGTTTGACCATTTTTGGGACTTCCACAGGCTGGTCGAAGACAAAGTGCCCAAGCAAAGAGAAGATCACGAGATCTTGCCCCCTTTTGTGGGATTTTTGGGGATTAGGGTTTATGTAATGTGTATGGGATGTCAGACCATGGGTTTACCCATGTTTAGGCCCCTTTTGTAATGTATAAATAAGTAGATAGGACTTAGAGAAAGGTAGTATGAACTAGTTGGATCTATGTGATCGGATTGGCTTAGTGCATAACTGATAGGATTTGTGCCAAGACTGTGTTAAGACTTGTAGAGCTAAGTGCAAGTGATTGTAAGGGATTGTGAAAGGCTTTGTGCTTGTACCTAGCTCAGGGAAGGAGGATCTGGTGAGGTGTGCGCAATTCTCTTGTCCTATGCAGAGTGGGTTTTTGTGGATTTGTGCATGTACGAAGATTGGCAGAAGATAATAAAAAGAAGAAGAGTTGGTGGGTGTAGCCCCACACTGGGGTGAACCACGTATATCCTGTGTTATGGTTTCTTTGTGAAATATGGTTGATATGTTAGTAATTTGATTTGTGCTTAGTGTTGTAATATTTATGTTAGATGCATATGATATGGTAGCTTAGTGCTTATGATGTAAATGAATGTTAGATCTGCTTTGATGCTATGTGCTAAATGGATAAATGTGATTAGATCTCGATGAATACTGCATTGTTATGTAATTAGGGTTTTGACTGACGATGTGAATAAGGGTAAAGGCTAATGAATGTTAATTGCTAATTTCTTTGTTAAGTATTGTGATCATAGATCTGTGTCCCATCTAGGTTGCAGACATTTGAGTCCTACAACCCCCCCTGCCTCTACCTCGAGTGAGACTTCATTTGCTTCGCAAGTGTTTCCGAAAGGGTCGATAGTTAGGGTTTTGTTGGTGCGTTGTTGAAGCATTGAACCCTGGGTTTGCCCCTGTGCCAACAGGGAGACATGCCATTTGGGAATTGGCCATATTTTTGATACAAAAAAATATCTTTATACCATTCGGGATTTGGTGCAGATGATCTTGTTGAAATTGATATGATCCCATTTAATGAATTAGTCTATTCAATAAGATTTCACAACTCTTTTCCTCTGACTTCTTTTGGTGGCTTAATCTTGATGTCATACTCTTGGATTTTTTCCAACCAATTTTCCCATTTCCCTTCTCTCATTTGTTGGATGAGAAGCATTTTCACTGGATAAGTAGGAACATATGCTATGACATGGGATGAAAAAATACTAGTTCTAAAATGAGCCACTTCCTTGAGTAAAGAAAGAGATTGCCTCTCTATTTATGAATATTTCAACTCATAATCATGGATTTTTTTTATCTAGATTCATGAGTGGAATGAAATGAATAACAAACTAAATACAATAAAACAAAGATAAAGAGAAAAACAATAGATATCTAGTGAACAATAACTTCTATTGAATAAATAAAATAGGTTGAAACTGTAAAACTATAGAACTGAAAACAACTTGCTCGAATGGTGGTAGCTATCTCTAAGAAGAGATGTGGTTTTTATGTGCATCCATCTCAGCGGAGTGATTATAATAAGGCTCTAGAGGCATTTTTAACATTACTCATGAATTCCAAAACCCTAGACATTAAAAAACCTAACCCTAAGAGATGAAATGCCAAAAGTTATGTGGGCCCCGATGGGTAAGTTGGTACCTCAACTTCTCAGGGTCGTGAATTTTTCATACAACCTTCGTTTTAGGTGTGTGATATCTTGTTGGAAAGTTATTTATGAGAAATACACATTAATTCATTAAACTCTTAATCTTTCTATAGTTTGATTGTGGCAAGCCAAAAAGACATTTTTTAGGGCCCCAAAACAGCCCTGGAAGTACAAAAAGATGTACTGACATGAAAATTTCCAAAATAATCCAATTGGATTAGGTGGATGTTGATAGGAATTTATGACACACTTTCAACTAGAATGGAATAGTCCAGTCCGGGGTTGTCTAAATAACCCAGGCTGTTTGGAATAACTACCCCTAACAAGTTTAACGACTCTGTTAGCCGATGAAAGGATCAAAATAAATAAATGAAAAGTTGTTTTAAGATCCTAACTACTAATTGTCAGATTTTGAGTATTTACAATGATCTATTAGATTAGATAACCTTACACTTAATTACATAATTTTACAAAATTTACAAGTTTTACATGGGTACAAGATTTACTAGAAACCTTGTAAACTAAGGTTGTACAAGATAACTGAATATCATGCAAAATTAAATAGATCTAGAACATATTATTAATCTAATTTTAATCTTGAAACTAAAAAAATAAAAAATGAATGTAAATAATAATGTTTTAACTTAAATAAACAAAGTATTTAAGCTTAAATGTTAATTTACATTCACAAAATATAAATCAAAACAAAAAGAAAATCATTAACCTATAATTGACCAGTATTTAAAGAGAACTTTTAGTTGTGCCTTCCTATATAACGTTGCTCCAACAACCTGTCTGTTAAGAGAAATGTATAGCAGAAGGTTGTATAATTATAAGATTGTGATAGTGTAAGGATGAAAATCACTTTGACTGACAATTTAAATGTTATTTAAAATGAAAAATGAACAACTTTCAAATCATGATCCTTAGTGAAGATATAATAGATTAATCGACAATAAGAAAAATCTCAATTGAACAATTATATCTTTACAAATATGAATTACATGAATAAACTCAATATAATACAATATTTGCATCAAAATAATACAATCACCAAGATCAAGATAATTGGGATAACAAACTCTTAAAGATTGACAAAATTAATACATAAATGATAGCAATTAATCATGTATTGATAAAACAGACTAAAGCTAATTTAAATTGATGCATAATCAATTACTCAAAGAATATGAAGATATTATAATGAAAACAAAACCATTTTACTCACAGGAAAAAATCCATTAAGCAATCTGGAATTTCATATTCTTCTTCGAAAATACTGGTCCATTCTCCCAAATCTCCAACCATCCGTTACTCCTTTTGAAAAAAAAAAGTTTACAAAATAAATAATATACAAAAAATAAAGGATAAAAAACCTCCTCTGAATTTCTTTCATCTCCCAGCCTCTGAACTTTCTCATATATTTATGAAATGAATGAACAGTCGGGGCGTCACTAATAATTTCTGCCACCTGAAATTTGCCTCGAAAAGAGACAAAAATATCTCTCAAATCGTGCATTTGTTTGGGAAAAATCTCTTAAGTAAGATAAATGGGTCCATTCCGCATATGGGTTTTCAACCTTTTCTTGATATTCTTCACGGTTTGGGTGCAATCAGTACCGCTAAATCGTCTAGTTGTTCTTGAACATATTTCCAAATCTCATTTGTTATTGCTCATAAATTATTTGCAGCAATCCAGTGTTATTTTTGGATCAATTATCTTGAACATATTTAGATAAGAAAATCAAGCCATGATCAGATCCATACCAAATATCTGATAATAGAAACCCGTGAAACAAAAAGAAACCAAATTAATAACCTAAAAATTGTGAATAAAATAAAATCTAAAACAATAGAATTAAAATGAATTTTAACTAAAAGCTAACTATAAGTTGTAAACAAATATTGGTTATATTTTCCTTTCAAATATGATCTTAAAATTCTAGAATCTTCAAGTTGATGGAGAGGGGAAAAATATTAATTTTGGGTTTCCACAAAATCAAACAAATCATAGATAATTCTTTTTTTTATTTTTTTTTAATTTTGAAATGAGATACAAAATGACAAAAGAATTTAATTAATTAAACCCACCAAATGATTTTGTGAAAATGAGAAACCAACCAACATATTCTTTAATTAAGTATTGAACCCCTTATTCCAAATAGTTAAACTTGCTAATGAGCAAAAGACGAAAACATAATTATAATTTAAATGAAAGTAAACAATTGATAAAAATTAATGTTTTTGTTTAAATAATTAAGATTTCTATACTTGTCTCTCCTTCATTCAAATTGATCAAATGTGAACAAATATCATAGAAAAGATGTGTCACAATCAACTTTCTTCCTGTAAAATCATTGTTATTAATTCATGTCTTCAACCATGCCATTCTAAATTCAATAAGGAAGAGGTAATAACAAACTCCCAAATTATGAAGCTCGTCCATCAACATCAAAACTCTGTAGAAATCAAAACAAAATGGCATTTGAATTTCATGAAATTCAAACCAGACAAAAGAAAGAATATAAACCCAAACCAACCTCTAAACAAAGAAAACCAATACTAATCCAATCAAGTCAAAGGGAAACAAATGAAGAATCCAAGTAAAATTTAGAGGGACCCTAGATTTTGATTAAAGAAAAATAAGGGGGTTGTTGTGGGAAACCAACAGTGGGCAACCACCAATGTCCACCTAGACACTTTGTAAGGCTTCAATCATCCCTGGAAGTGTAGAACCCACAATTACAAAGAATACAGAAGAACATGATGAACTAAAAACTATCAAGAGGAGCCAGTTGGAATAGGTGGGTGGCCATCAATATCCACTTGGATCATTTTTACTCATGAAACTTATTGGGATTTCCTCTCCTTTGATATTCATCTCTATAAGAATGGAAGCAATAGTTTCTTCGAAAGCAAAAGTGTATATGATGAAATCTTTATTAAAATTTGGGTTGATTAATACAAGTGTAGTGGTGGTTGCATGCTTAATGTTTGTGAATGCTCTTTGTATTTCTTGGGTCCATTCGAATATGTGATCTTTCTTCAACAATACATTTATGGGTTTAACAATCGTTGCATAATCTGGGATAAATCTTCTAAATTTTTTTTTTTTTTCTTAAAAATGATTGCACTCCCTTTTTCAAATTCGGAGGATTTTTTTCATTGATATCCTTGACTCTATTAGGATCAATGTATACGCCTTCCTTGTTGACTATGTTTCCCAAAATATTTCCTTCTAAAACAACAAATAAGTATTTCTTTGGATTAAGATAAATTCCATATAATATACACCTTTGAAAAACTTCTCTTAGATGATGAATAAGTTTTTCTCTAATATTAGAATGGATGGTAAGATCATCTTGGTAATTAGCCATAAATTTCCCAATCATATCCTTGAAATCATGGTCCATAGATCTCTGAAAGGTTGCTCCAACATTTTTCAAGCCAAAGGACATGCATGCATAAGCATATGTCTCCCAAGGTGTTATAAAAGCAGTTTTCGATCTGTCCTCTTCTACAACCAACACTTGATTGCATCCCGAAGAGTGATCTAATATGGACATTAAATTTGAGCCAGTGACTTGATGAAGCAACCTTTCCATTTTAGGAAGGGGATAATTTTCTTTAATTCTTTCCTTATTCAAATCTCAAAAATCAACACACAATTGAATTTCTCCACTTTTCCTTCTTATGATGATAGGGTTCGACAACCATTATGAATGTCTAATTGAGAATATTATTCCATATTTTTTCAATTTCTCCAATTAAATTTTCACCAAGGGTTTCAAATCTGGATTTATTATTCTTAAATTTTGTTTGAATGGCTTGGTCCCTTCTTCCAATGGTATGATATGTTGGAATATAGATTTATCATCTTCTTTCAAATCATCATAATTCCATGCAAAAACATAAAAGAATTATTTGAACAAGGAGGTATATTGATCAATTTCATTTTGTATGTAACTAGTCCGAAGATTCACATATTTTGGACATTCTTTAGTCCTAGTATTTACCCTTTTATTTTATTGCACCTTTATGATGCATAGTTATTCTTTCAAATTTGGCATTTTGATATGATCATATCTCATGAATATTGATTCAAAATTGATAATATTTTTTGAAAGCGATGTATGAATTTGATCTTCAAATTTCTCCACAACATCACTTGCATCACCCAATAATTCATCTAATTCTTCATCATTCTCAAAAACTTGGAGATAATCTTGATTATTAGGGACCGATGGTCTGAAAATCCTTTTGACTTGGAAAGTATTTTGGCTCTATAAATCATCAAGATTAAACAAATATGCAAAGAATGCCAATGTGTTTGCTTTTTTATTTCTTTCCCTAAGAGTAAATGATATATTGAATGAGCTAAAAGAATTAATTAACTCATTTACTCTTTTGTAATAAAGTATCAATCGTTCTTTTTTTATTTTATATTTCTTCCTGATGTGATTTATTACGAGTTTAGATTCGTCCATTATGATTAAATGTTCATTCTTCATTTGAAGTGCAAGATCCATTCATTGTATTAATGGTTCATATTTAGCCTCATTTTTCGTACAAGGAAATTCAAGTCTGATAGCATGAGGATGTATAACGTATTTGGGGCTTTTGAAGACAATTCCAACTCCACTTCTATAATTGCAGCAAGAACCATCAAAATACATCCCCCAGAACCCTTCAAAAATATTTTCTTCTTGTTGTTTTGAAATATCTGATTATTCTGGGTCATGAACAACATAATTACCTATGTCGACATCAATACAACCTTCCATTAGTTCATTTTACTTTTTCTTGAAATAAAATGGTTTCCTTGGTTCACAAGGATCCCTCATCATTGTTCCATCTTTATTGAAAAACATCATGAAACTCCCATCATTCATGATGTACCCTCCAATCAATGAATACAAATCTCTCCCAAGAACTACTCCATAAGCTGGGGGAAGATCAATTACTGTAATTATGAAAAAAGTTGTAATGTGTGGGGCAAAAGTTATCCAAGAATAAAAATATTTGATCTCTCCATATGATGGAACCTTCCTTGAATCAATTGTGTAAATGATCTCTCCATTTTCATAATATTTGGTGCAACCCATACCAAGTGCTTCAATTACTAATAACATAATTGTGTTATTTGTGGCTCTAGTAACAATCATGCAATTATGAAGCACAACATCATGATTTTCTATCGTAATATAAAAAGGTGGGTCTTTGCCTTTTGGTCTAGCTATTGATATATTTTATTTTTTCTTTGAATTTGATGCAACAACTTCCATTCTAAAATTTTAAGGATATTTTGCCTTTGTTGTAGGATTTTGACAACTTCCCTGAATGGAAAAGTAATTCTTAATTTTTTCAAATCATCTATTACATTATATGTCATTTGTGGAGGATTCTTAAATTTATTTACAACAGGCTATTGCTTATTCACCCCTACTCCATTCGGTCTTATATTTTCCTTTTCTTTCTCTTTTCCCTTTTCCAATTTTCTCTTATTTTGGATTCATTTGTTTGTGCTCTTGTTTACACAACATTGTCTTGTGATATATCAACTTATTCATGCTCATTAAATATATACATGGATGAGTACTTGCATTCATCCGTCTATACAAATTCAAGAATTTCTTCTTGAATGAAATCAGTGTCTTGATTGTCAGTTATCTCATCTTCAAAAATTTATTCTAAAACTACAACATTTGGATTTGGCACCCTAGGTGCCCTCTATCTGAACTTTTCATTTGTACCATCATTTCCTATTCTTTGTCCTTGAACATGATTTCTCCTCTATTCTTGAATACAAATTCTTGGATTGGGAGATTTTTTTTCATTTCTTCTTAGTCTTGTCAATTTGTTTTGCATTTGTCTGATAATTTGGTTCATCTGTGATATTTCCATCCTTTTTCTAGTTTCTTGTGTTGTTGTTGGATCGTTTGTCACATTAGGAATTATTCCTATGAGTATCCATCCACCAAATCCTTGGTCTCCATTATTTCGAGCTCTTTGATCTTCAACTCTTCTTGAAGTTGATGTTCCTTGATATGAAATGGAAATATTATCCATTTGTGTTTGGACCATCATGAGAATGATATATGGATCAACATTTGTCTCCAACATAATTTCTTCCATTTAAGTCGCTTTATTCATTGCATCATTTAGATTTTCAATTTGTGCAACCTTGATGGAAAATTTCATGTTTGAAGGCATCGCGTTTTTGTAACACCCTATTATGACTGGAGCATTTGGCCTCTAATTTTCTTAGATTTTATTAAGCATTTTTAAAATTCGTAAATTGAAATCTTGTATCCTTTCACATTTTTTCAAATAGATTTGGGTGAATTGGATTAGCAGAGAATGGTATGTTATTGGAGGATCATACATGGTAAAAACATAGCTTTTAAATCATCAAACGTTGAAATTGAATTTATTGGAAGGGAGATATGTCATTTGTAGGCTTGCCCCATCAATGTTTGAAGAAATAATCGAACCATTACATCATCATGTTCCACGAAATGAATCTCGCATAGGCTTAGAAAATGTTCCATATGTTTCTTTGCATAAACCGATCCATCTCTTGTAAAGGTTGGCAACACTTCTTGTGGGAGAGTTGGTAACTGATGTTGTTCACTGTAAATATTTAAAGAGCTATTTCTAACCCTTCTCCATGGAATTATTTTTATTCTTCTTTCTTCATGATTCTCAAGAGGGTCTTGATTTCTTTCTTCTCTATCAACCATGATTTGATCCTTTTCTTCTTTAGTAGTGGAAATTTCTCCAATTTCTCCAATTTCTTCGAGTTTTTTTCTTTTTTCTCCTTGTTATCGGTCCTCTGTATGATTTCATCTTCAATTTCTATCATGTCTTCCCTGCCTTCTTGCAATTTCTCTTTCCTCTTCACAGGAAAGAGTCTCCCGAGATATTTCAATTTCCTTGTGAATTCGGACTGTTGTCAGCACTAGATCATATAATTGGTGCAAAACACTTGTATGATTTCCTAATACAACTTGCAACTAGGGTTGGTTAGGTTGAGGTTGAGTCATAAATAATTCTGGTCTAAAACCAACTTTTTTTTCTTGATCCCCAGTATGGTCACCAAAAATGTTGATGTTTGAATCAGTTATGATCGAAACAAAAACGTCATGAGGATTAAAACCCCCCTTCATTTTCATAGAGGTGGTACTCTTTAATTTCTTTAAATATTTTTCTTTGAAAATCTTGGGACGACAATATTAAATTGAGAGAGTGCTAAAAAGAAAACTCCAAATATTTATCATTCAAATAAAATAAAATATTGAATGTAATATACAAACATCAAGAATTCCTTAGAGATGGACCAGGAACCTTCACTTATAAAATAAACAAATTTGCATAAATATAATATAAATAAAAATGATTATAAGAAATATAATATGATTCTTACATCCATCACAATTTCAAATATTTTTTATCACATTCATAGGAAAAGAAATGAAGGGCCCACATATCAGAGAACTTTAAATGAGTCTTTTCATTAAATTAAAAACAAGATTTTGATAGGTTAATTTCAAACATCTTATACTCAAATGCTTAGAGTTCAAAGATACAATTAAAATTAACCTCGAAATAGTTCTCTAGAGTTTTCTCAAAAAATGAAATAGTCTTTAATAGTCTTAAGAAATTAAAGGCGTTCGTCCAAAAGTGGATTGGGATATGGCTCTCATGGACCATAAAATAAAGAAATGAGAAGAGAAGAGCATCAAAATATCTTGGAATAAGGAAGAAAAAATGAAATAACTGAAAAGAGAAAAGAAGAGAGCAATACAAAATCAATTACATTCCCTTATGGATAGATAAGATATAACTTGATATTCTGAAAGCATAAAGGAGAAGGATGTGATCAATTTACACTTATTGTGATGGAATCTCTTTCTCTTCATTTTCTTATTGATGTGTCTTTTGTATCATCTCTTACTGTTGTTACACGACTGATGCCAACTACTTCCAACTGTTCTTCTTCAGTTATCTAAATTAAGGCTCGTTTTAACCAATCTTATATATAATATTTCATTGGGGATACATTTATCTCTCATATAATTTTTATATCAATTTGTTGAGTGTTAGTGAGGAAAACGTCAAAATAAACCTTAAGTTGTGTCAATCAAAGAACAAGTCCCGACCATTGATCTTGAAAAGGATCCAATGGCTGGGAACTTCCATGATATGCGGGCACACACAATAACCATAAACTAAGAGAAGAGGAATAACAAAACAAAAGTTACCTAGAGGTTTATCGTATTTATCGATTCACATGAGTGAAGGGAGGTGGACCGGGGGAATAATTTACTAAGTGTCTGAGAAGCAACTCGTATCTCTACATACACAGACTGAATAGGGTCATTTCCACTTAGTGGCATACACAGGTCACGGAATAATACCAATACAAAATGGTATGGGTTTATTCAGTGCAAGGGAATCCCGATCTGTACGGGTTCGTGTAAGCTACAAGAATCGGAACTCAAGCTACAGGAGTATGGTATTTATGTAAAGTTTATAAGAATTCAGCTAGTATACTTTTGTACTGTTGTATGTTGAGATAAATAATATATTACCTCCTTATTTTCTGTCTTTGTTCTATCTTGAGCATTCTGTTATTGTTCACTAAGAATATGTGTAATCTTCCTGTTAGTATTTTCATTATTTTACATGGTATTAGAGCTAGGTTAGTTGGGACTGATCTCTTCTATTGAAATGGAAAAGGAAGTGTGTATGGAATGTATGTCTTCTACCCAAACCAATGAGTTATGGTATATAGATAGTGGAGCATCCAATTACATGAATGGCCACAAGCACTACTTCAACAACTTGAGTGAAAAGGAATTTGGGTTTGAAATTCTTCTCTTTGATGACTATGCCTATAATCCAAAGGGAGTAACAACTGTAAGGTTTTATAGGGAGTCTGGCAAGCCTCCTTACCTATCAAGCGTTCTCTATGTTCCTGGACTGAAGAAGATTACGGTCTCAGTATCATCCCTAGAAGACAAGGGTTATGAGGTGTCCTTCAAGGATCGAAGGGCCTACATCAAGCCCAGGGGGTTGAGCATGAGAATTGAATAAGTCATTGGAGCAAATAAGGACAAGTTATATAAATTATAGTTTGACTCCCACTACGCTCTATAAAGAAGCAATAGAACCAGAGATTATGAGCTATGGCACAATTACGTAGCTCATCTTGGACATGGTGCCCTTAAAATATTGGGTAACATTGTGACAGGGATGCCCTCATTCACTTCAGAACACCATGAAATATGTAAAGGGTGTGTTCTAAGAAAGTTTGTGCAGGCACCCTTCCCCAAGAGTGAATCAAGGTCCAAGAACACTTTAGACCTAATTCACATTGATATTTGTGGTCTCATGTCCTATTTACCCATAGGAGGAAAGTTCAAATACTACATCACTTGCATAGATGAATTCTCCAGGAAAACCTCGATTTACTTATTGACGGGAAAAAATTTAGAAGAAGTTCTCAAGAGATTTCTTGAATTCAAGGCCCTAGTTGAAACTCAGAGAGGAAAGAGGATAAAATCCATCAGGTCTGATAATGGAGGAGAGTACACCTCATATGACTTTAAGAGGTTTTGTGTTGAGGCTAGAATCAAAAGAGAACTAGTAGTCCCTTATACCCCTCAACAAAATGGGATCTCAGAGAGGAATAATATAGCCATTGTAGGTGTGGCAAAAGAAATGTTGCATTATCAAAATATTCCTAAGTTTCTCTAGGAAGAGACTTGCAACACTGAAGTCTATATTCAAAACAAAATTCCTCACAAAGTACTGGTAAATGTGACTCCAGAGGAGGCCTTTACTGGAAATAATCTAGACATTAGCCACCTAAGGATCTTTGGGTGTGTTTCCTACTACCATATCCATGCTGAGAAAAGGACTAAGATCCATCCTACAGCTGAAAAGGGGATTTTGGTTGGGTATAGTGAGACTTTTGAATCCTACAGAGTATACATCCCCACCATTGGGAAACTTTTCCTACACTAAGGCATAAAGTTCGAAGAAGAAAGATCCCTTTGAAACTTATATCAAGACAAGAACATCTCTGAAATCGAATCCCCTAGACAAGAGGAGAATATCTCATCAGCAAGAGAAGATATTCCCACAGTGGAATACCAAGAGGGAGAGCTACCGACTACTTCCAATAAAAGGAAACCAAAATGGGCCAAAAAACTATTAAGGTAAGCAAATGAACAAGTACAGTCTCCAGAAACTTCAATTAGAACAAGTGTACCCCCTCAGAGATATTTAGGATATGTTTCTCTTATCAGCACTATGATTGAATTAGAACCAAATTTCTTTGAAGAATCCATTGTAAGGAATCCCTGGAGGGATTCCATGGTGGAAGAGTATGCCTCCATAATAAAGAATAATGTGTGGGAAATTGTGCCCAGACCCCTGAAAAAATCCATATTCATCTCCAAGTGGATATACAAGATAAAACATGTAGTGGATGGAAGCATTGACAAGAAAAATGCCATATTTGTTGCTCGAGGATTCTCCTAAAAGGAAGGAGTGGATTATGAAGATACTTTCACTCCAGTATCATGGTACACCTCCATTCACACAATCATATCTATTTCCACTCAGTTGGGGTGGAGAATACATCAAATGGATGTTAATACTTCTTTCCTCAACGAGAACATTGAAGAGGAAGTCTATCTAGAGAAACCAAGGGGTTTTGGGGTCCATAACAAAGCGAGCCATGTTTTCTTACTAAAGAAATCCTTGTATGGACTCAAACAGGCACCCAGGTCATGGTACTCTAGGATTGACAGTTACCTACAAAGTATTGGATTCATCAAGAGTGATGTTGATCCAAATATATACCTCCTTATGAAGGGAGAGGAAAACCTCATTCTGGTGTTGTATGTGGATGATGTCTTTCTCACAGAAGCAAAAGATATAATAGCAGCCTGCAAGAAAGATATGGCCAAATAGTTTGAAATGAAGGATCTAGGACTAAGGCACTACTTTCTTGGGCTTGATATCTGGTAGCAAGAGGGAGATACCTTCCTGGGTCAAGGAAAGTACACAATTGAGATCCTCAAAATATTTGGGATGGAGGACTGCAAATCCATGACCACCCCCATGATTACAAATCTCAAGAAATTAAACTCTTCTGAGTCTGACAAAGTGAATCCCACCATCTATAGACATTTGATTGGATGCTTAATGTATTTGAAAAATACCATAAATGATATATGTTTTTTTGTCAACACCCTCAGTCAGCATATGGTAGATCCAAGGGAAGTAAATTGGATTGTAGCAAAACTATTGGCACCAGGCCGAAGTGGAAATAAGGATGATCATGGGGAAGAAAGCGTTCAGGAAACTGAAGTGACAACTGGCAAAAGATCAGCATGCGTGAATGCAAGAAAGCATGCATAAAGGAAAGCAACAACTGGAGGAATAACAGCACGTGCATGGGAGAGAAACCTAGCGTAAGAAGGGTTAGGGTTTTGGTAATATTCTATAAGTGGTTGAAGAGCCCGAAATGTATAAATATAGATATGAAAGTATCATATAGGGTTGTTGATTTTAGGTTAGTTTTTGTGAGGATTACGATTGCTATTGAGTGATTTTTCCGAGTATTGATGTTGGCGATACGTGAAGGGTTTTGAGTTGTATGAACCGAGTGTTGTAATATGTTGAGAAAGAAAGATATGAGGGAAGGTAGATATGAGGATTAGACTACAGATTGTAGAGCCTGGTGTGATCTAGTTCGCCTCACATAGATCTTACCCACTTTTGTGGAGAACTGTAAGCATGCGGCGCAAGGAAATCAAGAACTACCATAATAAAAGAGCCAAGAGCCAAATCTTTGTGGATGTAGCCTAGGAGGGGTGAACCACGGTAATATCTGTGTAGTGTGTTGAATGTTTTCATATCTTTAACTTCTTTCAGCAATATATGATTACAATTGATGAATAACCAAATGCATTATTAGAATCTGTTTATATTTTGAGTTATACACATGCAATTCCTAGGAACAAGTAGATTACAGTAACAGTTCGCAGAATAGGGCCTTGATCAAGGAACCCTTTATCCCCTACTCTGTCCTAGACTGTAAACACCTGAGTCTTACAGTCAACCATCTATAGCTATCTCGGGTGAGACTGTGCAGTACCTTCCAGGTGTTGTGTTACCTTCTGGTTTACTAGGAGGGCCGATAGTTAGAGGCTTTGTTGGAACCCCGAATGACAAGAACCCTGGGTCAATAACTTAGATAACCTGAGAAGGGAGTCAACTAAACCAACAAATGGTTCCATTGTCGGGACTAAGAGGAACAAGATAGGACTATAGATGAGATAGAGTGGAAAAGAACCATCGAAGAAGAAATGAGTCGTTAGAAAGGAATGTGGAGACCTTGGAACCCCACGAGAGAAGAAATAGAGGGCTGGTTGAGAACTAAAGAGCTAGAATTTGCACACAAAGACAATAGAAACCCTAGAATCACACCACGTAGATACCTGGATAAATACGTGTTTACGGATTTACACAAAATCTTTTTCTGTGATTTTTCACATCTACTATAGGAGTGGATCTTAAGGCTAACGGATAATCACCCGACGAAACAAATTCAACAGCTAGATTGGACTCTAGTACAGATTCAACAACTACAGTAGGTGAACAAGAAATTCACCTATGCAGTATACTTTTGGCTTCACAATATTGTGGCAGGATTCATCACATAGTTTGTGGTAGACACATCAAATTCATACAGCACAACCGAGCAATAATTTCTACGAGGACCCAGAGGGAGGTATATTCGATCCCTGTATACTTCTATCAAGATACTAATATATAATAAAGGTGTAATGACAATGGAATTAGATAGTTAGACCTCCCTGCGCGCATGGGGGAAGGGGGGAAGAACTGACAGAAAGAGGAGGAATGGAAGGAGGGCAGGATAAAGAGAAGAAGGAGTAGGAACCCTTAGACTTGATCTTGATGGATGATGACCAACTCAAGTGGATCTTGGCATCATAAGGAATAATGCATAGCTGAGCACCCTACCAATATAAGATAAACACCAAGAAGAGAGCCATAGCCGACAGGGAGGGCTTGGCGAGCAATGAGGAAGAGGTAGAGGATCTCTGGGCTATGGAGCAGATTGAGGAAATCCTACGCACCACCTATGAGAGGAAAACAAGATGCCTAAGAATGGGAGAAGAAGACAACCACCCATTTCACATCAATGTCAGTGTGGAACGCATAAACCCATGTGACACCAATACACCACAGAGAACACCACCGTTTAGGCAACCAAAGTTAGGAGGAACTCTGATAAGAGGAAGTACATCTACACAAGGAGCGACAGCTAGAGGATCCATTTCAAGTAATCTTAGTCAAGTATCCACACCGCGCGGAGGAGGCAATAGTTTAGTACTCAGAATGGCAGGACATGACCCTACTATCAGATTACCAGAGTTTGAGGAGAAGCAGCAGAAGACCCTGAGAAGCATCTATTCATTTGCTCCAAGATCTGGGAAGCAAAGCAGATCACTGATGACAACACCAAACTCGCGTAGCTAGCGATCATGCTAAGAGACCGTGCACTAGACTGGTACATGAGTCTAGACATGAACAGTGCTCCCGAGATGACAAGGACACTGGACGACATTAAGAAACTATTAATAAACGAGTTCCAGAAGTCGAGCTCAGAGGATCAGTATATGAACGAGATGATTGAGATAAGACAGAAACCAGGAGAATCGATATGGGAGATTGATCAAAGATTCAAGCGATTAAAAGGGAAGTTAAAATACCTTATGACCGAGATGCAACATCGACACTTGTTTGTCAACTCACTATTTCCACACTTAAAATATCCACTACGACAACAGAAGTTTCAGACATAAGAAGAGGCTCTGCAGGCAACCTTGCAATTGGAAGAGAATCAGTACCAGCAGACGGACCCAGATATCGAAGAACTAAAAGAGGATATGAAGAACTTAACATTTCAGCTGAACCAGAATAAGAACAAGGAAAAACAAGAATACGTTTGGTGTACCACATGTAGGATAGAAGGACACCACAAAAATGAATGTCCAATGTTCGCGTAGTATATGGAAACAGGGATGCCAAACCCACAACCACATGGGGGATTATGGTGTGAAATCTACAAGAAACTGGGTCACGACCCTTACCATTGCACAATGATGCAGAAATACCAAAAAGTACCAACGAACTCATATTGCACCTTTTGCAAGTCAGTCGGCCACGATGAAAAAGATTGTAGAACTATGAAGTTGATGTGGGAAAGAACCTCAAATGCATATAGGGTACAGGCAGAAATGATGACTGGGCAGGCAGCACCACATTTCACTTAATCCCCAACACCATACAACACTCCACAACAACCTTATAATAACGTGCAACCACAGTACAACCCAGCACAGACCCAGTACAATACCGCGCAGTATAATCAGGGACCACAATATAACGTGCCACGAGGTGATCGTGCAGCCTATAGAGGAACAGGACGAGCCAGAGGAGGTTTCAGACATGGGAGAGGTCCAGTCACATGCCACAATTTCCAGCAACCAAGACATTATGCATGGGAATTCCCACTACCACCAGCGACCTGTATGTATTGTCATGGTTTGGACCATGATATAGAGGAATGTCCGACACTACTCGTAAATATTCAAGAAAAAAGGAACCAAAATAACCAAAATGTTCAGTGGATTTCAGCCGAAGCAAGGGATGACAGACGAAACATTAACATAGTCACTCGAGGAGGAACGAAAACAGGAAATGACGCATTTCGACATGACCCAGCGTAGAACTAATGGGTAAAGAAGAACCCTGACCCCAAGAAGAAATTCGATGCGCAAAAGGAAAATGAGATCTTTACAGAAGCCTGACAAGAATTCCAGAAAAAGGACATAGCATTGACTGCATAGCAGAACAAGGAAGCTCCAGAATATGACATGCCGCCATCATTGGACCATACCAACATAATACAACCTAAGGAACAAGTACTATCAAAGACTTTTTGCAATCATGCATCAAAATGTTAAGTAGAGAATTTAGAATCAATGCTAACATTCGGGATTTCAACATGGGAGATATTATACTATATCTAGGATTTGAGGTGAACGTACTACCAAAACCCACATGGAAATGCATGGGAGAACCTACACTGGGATAATCAATTGTTCAATTAAAACTAGGAAATCAACATAGAGTCCTACCAATAGGTATACTAAAAGGAGTGACCGTAGATCTGGATGGAATGCACACTAAGGTAGACTTTGAAGTCATCGAAATAGTAGACAGTACAAAACCTTACCCAACGTTACTTGGTCTGGATTGGGAGTTCGACAACCAGGCCATAATTAACTTGAAAACTAGAAAAATGACATTTGAGTCGGGAGACTACATGGTTATAGCCCCACTCGACCCATTAGAAGGCGAGAGGTTTGTAGAACCCACTTGTCTGGATCTAGACGAAATTGGCCAGTTGTACAGAACAACTGCGCGCAATGCGGACTATATAAACCCAACTACAGATGGGGTACTCAGTTGGTGGAGCATTACTTCATGCACAATAGACTCAGACACTGGGTTAGAAAACTGGCAACAAAGACTACACAAAGTATCCACAAGAAGGTGTGCAAGAATAGACCGCGCAGTAAGATGGCTTGGCACAAAAATCAGAGAACCACCCAATTTTCATGGGCTAAATGATTTGGAAACTTTCTTGACACAATACGAAGATGAAGTATTAGAGAACCATATACTATTAGCACTAGATTTAGCACTAAAGGCTACACCCGCAAGATGGTGGGGTGTGCACAAAGAGACTATCACAGATTGGTACCAATGCAAATGATTACTATGCATAAGGTTCGGCACAGAATAGATATGGAACAACCGACAAAAATATGATGGACTAGGAATACCAGCAGAACACTTGGAGGTGTGTAAAACACTATGGAAAATGATGCCACCAGAAGAATGGTCTCACCACTTCATTCATACTTTAGAAGGCATACCAGTGAATTGGTATATAGACCAGGAAATGTGAAAAGGAACCAAGACATGGGTGACACTCCAACAAAACTTTACAGTCACTTTCTCATTCGAGCATGAGAACCCTAACATAGACACGGCCCTAAAACGGATAAGAGATGCCATATTCATTACAAAATCAGAAGTGGAAGTTATCACAGAGGTACAGTAACAAAATAAGTAGATAGTCAAGGAATTGTTGTCATGCTACCATGTATAGGAGGAAGCACCGGATGAAGATGATCCATGCGATATTTAGATCAAAGAAGTCGAAGGCAAGGGAGATGTGGAAGGACCGCCCTTGGAATCATAGGTCATCTCTGTGCCAATAAAGATCAAGAAGGTTAACATAGGGACCGTCAAGTAGCCCAAAATGGCCAACATTGGATATTACTGGGACGAACAGACACTAGAAAGCATCACAGAATTGTTGCGTGAATACAACGACCTTTTCCCCACAACCTTTACAGAGATGAAAGGAATAGTCAAAGAATTAGAAGAAATGAATATACCACTCAGACCTGATGTGAGACCCATTAAAAAACTACCATATAGACTGAACCCCATCTACAAATAGAAATTTAAAGACGAGATCGACAGGATGCTCGAGGTCGACATCATCGAACCAATCGAAGAATCAGAATGGATAAGCATGATGGTAGTACAGGACAAGAAACAAGGAAGAGGGATCAGGATATGCATCGACTTGAGGAAGTTGAATGATGCATGCTTACATGACTCATTCCCCACACCATTCACGGATGAAGTACTCGAGAACGTAGGAGAACACGAAGCCTACTCATTCACCAATGGATTCTCGGGATATCATCAGATTAAGATAGCACAAGAGGATAGACACAAGACCACATTTGTGAAAGAATGGGGATCTTATCAGTACACAGTCATGTCGTTCGGACTGAAGAATGCACCTGCGATATTCTCTAGAGTGGTCATCACATCATTTAAGGAATTCATCCACCAATTTCTCGTAGTATACTTGGATGATTGGACGGTTTATAGCCTGCTAAAAAACCATGTGGAAGTTTTATGCCTGATGTTAGAACGATGCAGACGGTGCCAGATATCACTGAACATCAAGAAATGCATATTTGGAACACCATTTGGGATACTGCTGGGTCACATAGTATGAAAAAAAGGTTTACTAGTGGATCTGGCCAAAATCGCAGTCATTGTTAACCTACCAACACCAAAAATAGTTCGCCAACTAAGAGCAACGTTAGGACATACGGGATACTACAGGAAATTCATCAAAGGCTACGTGCAGATTACAACACCTATGGAAAAAATGTTAAGGAAGGATACCAAGTATCAATGGAACGACGAGTGCCAACACAGTCTGGATACCCTGAAGGAAAAGATGGTCACTGCACCAATATTGGTATTTCCAGACTGGGAGAAGACATTCCATGTACATGTAGATGCATCAGTAATAGCACTTGGAGATATTTTAGTGCAACCAGGAATAGGAGACTTGGATTACCTGATAGTGTTCGCAAGTAGGAAATTATCAGACTCAGAATAGAATTATAACACGACGAAAAGAGAAGGCTTAGCTATGGTTTACGCACTGCAAAAATACAGACATTACCTATTGGGAAAAAACTTTAAGATGTTTACAGATCACTCAGCCCTGAAATACCTAGTTAACAAGTCAGTGTTGGGGGAGAGAATATGTCGATGGTTACTGCTATTTCAAGAATTTGACTTCAAGATAATAGTCAAACTAGGGAAACTGAATGCAGGTCCTAACCACCTATCGAGGGTCACAAATGGAGAGGAACCAACGAATTTGGAAGACAACTTTCCAGATGCACAGCTCTTCTCAGTACAGATTGCTGATGATTACTTCGTAGAGATCATCCAGTACTTGAGCACAGGTACTATGCCGCAAGGATATACCACTGTGCAGAAGAAGAACCTGGTAGTCCGCGCAACCGACTATCAGCTGATCGCAGAGCATCTATACAAGATGGGCACAGATAGCATCTTACAAAGATATGTACTAGACCACGAATGACCAAGAATTTTAGCAAAAGCCCATGAAGAAATAGTAGGAGGGCACTATGCAGGAAAATCTACCGCGCACAAGGTACTACGCACAATATTATGGTGGCCAATGATACATAGAGACTCGAAATAATATTGTCATCAATGTGATGTCTGTCAATGGGTCGGTAAACCCAACAGAAGGGACGAGATGCCACTACGACTGCAAGTGACACTTCAGGCATTTGACAAATGGGAAATAGACTTTGTGGGACCCATTAACCCACCCTCCAAGAGAACAGGGGCGAGATATATTATCACCATGACAGAATACTTAACAAGATGGGCGGAAGCCGCACCGGTAAAATATTGCAATGCAGAGACAACTTCCCACTTTCTTTTCAAACAGGTAATTACTAGATTTGGGTGCCAAAGAATTTTGATGAGTGACCAAGGAACGCACTTCATCAATAGCACCATCTGAGTGATGCTTGAAGAGTTCAAATTTCATCACCAAAAAATCACACCGTATCACCCACAGGCTAATGGCATGGTTGAATCCTTCAACAAAATTCTAGAGAATGCCTTGATGAAGATATGTAACATCAGCAGGGACGATTGGGATCTCAAGGTACCAGCAGTACTATGTGTGTATAGAACCACATGAAAAAAGTTAACAGGTCACACACCATTCAAACTGGTCTATGGTCAAGAAGCAATAGTGTTTTTAGAATTTCTAATACCCAGTCTACGTGTAGCAGCTATCAAACAAATGACAGAACGAGGCGCAGTCCAAGAATGAATGGATCAATTACTATCAATGGAGGAAGACCAAATATTAGCAGGATTCCATCAACAAGTACAAAAAGCAAGATACAAAGTGTGGCACAACCGCCACATCAAGAGAAATATGTTCAAGGAAGGAGATCTAGTATTTCTCTACGACAGTAAAGCGCTGCAACACCCAGGGAAGATGAGAATGCATTGGCTAGGACCATACAAGGTAAAAGCTGTCACGGATGAAGGAGCTGTATAGTTGAAATATATAGCAGGTGCATACCTCAGAGGAATGATCAACGGGAGCTAGCTAAAGCTATACAAGGATAGTCGACTACCCACCGCGTAGTTCACCATGCAATAAATGGTAAAAAAAAAAAAGAGAGAGAGAGAGAGAGCCTAAAAATATCACATGGCATGATGGACAAGCCACATACGAAACATGAAACCAGTGAGGGAAAAGACAACGGCCATATCGGAAATGGAAACAAGCAGGAAAAGGAAAGTCATCAAAAGTACACTAATAGTACAGCATGAGGCAAAATTAAAGAAAGGCAAGGACGGATGGGATGTCGCACTAAACGCGCCAACTAGCGACCACAAAGTATCCATAAGGGCAGGTATGAAATCATTGCGGATGCATTGAACCCACACTTATGGTTCATTAATCGCAAAAGGTAGGAGGTGTCCTCAACAAGCTTCATGGCACACCCATACAACACACGAGCACAGAAACAGTTAGTCTATTCGCAAAAGAAGAACGGAGAAAGAGAAATAGCAGCCCAAATGCACAGAGCGAGATCACAGAGCTTCTCCAAGCTATTCAAACCAAACAAATGTTCGAAAGACACTAGTATGGCACCACCAAATCTCGTAGAACCAAGACAGATAGTCAGACCAACTAGGGGTCAAACTAGGTCACAAGGAACATGGGAAGAAAACGAGCAGTAGCCACCAGAGATCGTTGATATTGACGAAATCCCATCATCAGAGGACATCCCAGTCAAATCAACACCGATCCAGGAAGAGATCTCACAACCCCAAGAGGAAGCCATGAAAGATGACACTCCGGCAACAGTGCATGAGCCTCAGAATGAAGCAGTAGGAACCCATCAGGAAGGACAACCAGAAAACGCCGAAGCAACCATGGAAATAAACAGAATCACACAGAACCCGGAAGTAGAGGTCCAAGTAGTTGTTCCACAAATACCCTTCCCAAACTTTTCTTTTTCGACCGAGCCGACTGGTGAAATGGACAAGGCTTGGGAAGAATGGATGGTGAAGGAGCAACCAGAAGATATTGGAACTTCGAACCAGCCAACACAGCAGGAAGACAGGATTTAAATAGCGAGCTCACCTCGAAAGAAACCAGCTACAGAGATTGTGCTACATCACACACCAGAGGGAATATAGGTGGACTCACAGCTATTGGGTAATGTCAGGAAGCTCAAGTTTTCCGACAATGACGTAGCGAATGAAAGAAAATATCCAGATCTTTCCCCACAAGTCTTTATGGAGACAATTGTCATGAACCCTCTCAAAGGAACTATAACTAAGCCACGCAAGTGGGCAGCCAGACTGGACAGAACTGAAATCTTAGGATTGTTGAATATACCACACTTTGGTAGAGGCCAATATGCAACGGCATGCATCAAGCAACTGTTAGCAGTTACGCATGGAGGGGATGTATGGTTGGACAAACCCGTCGCCATAACTATTGAACTCATTGCACAAATTATAGGACTACCCATCTGGGGTATGGATCCTGTGTTGATATTGGATGACAAGTCCAAGGAAAAATCATTGGCAGAAGAAATATGGCACCGATAGGGGAACAAGAGGCATTATAATCAAGTGAATTAACGATGCCATGACACAACTGGGAGAAAATATCTTAGCCTGCAAACTGCTAAGAAAATGTTGTAAAGATGAAGTATCGACAGGAGTCATCGTAGTTGCATCTCAGTGCGCAGAAGGCACCTTCATGAGTTGGGCGCCATATCTGTCAAACTTGTTCCAAATAGACTATAAAGACGTGCAGGAAGCAAGTACGGAATTTCATTACTCATGCCTGATTACTCTCATCGATTTCATGGGATGGAAATAACTGGACCATGTAACCTTCTGTACCATACCACAGCCAGGAGGAGTGAGATATCACGTCCTAAAATCCGCACCACTGGCCAAAAATAAGAAGGAAAATGGAATTATATTCAAAGCTTACCTACGGAAAATGCAGGAAGCAATCAACCGAGCATGGAGGATAACACTAGAGGCTGTCACGCAATACGGGGGCATCGCCAATTTCTGGGCTAGGCAACAAGCCATGTGGATACAGCCAAGACAGGACCCACATAAACAATGGCTACAAATGCACTATTGCGTCACTGAGGGAGACATCGACATGATCATACATGAGTGGTCGGATGAATATAAGATCCCAACCATAGCCAGATTAATACCGGGACAAATAGCAGAAGGAGGGGCTCCACAGGCGGAAACACAACCTCCACAAGTCCCAGTACCCAAGAAACCAAGAACCGGCCAAATCAAGTCGACTCAGACAGAGGGAGGCTCAGAGCAGTCAGGGACCTAGAAGGGGAGAACAGAAACCACTTAGCCAACCAATGAACAGCAAAAACCAGCCGAGGGAACACAGGAAACCATGACGAACCCCATCACACAGGAACCAGGGGGAACTAAAATACCAACAATACAGGAAACAGGTGCACGCAAGAAATCAAAGGCACAACGACCACCACCAGATACACAATCACAGAGGATGTTGGCGAGATGATTGCCAGAATGGTCCAGGATTGCTTCACAGAGGAATTTTATCATGCAGCACACCACATGGATAAACTGCAGAAGGAGCTGGAAAAAATGGGGCAACTCCTGAAGAAAGTCGGAGAAGCCCAGATTACAAGTAGCACCAGAGGCATAGAGCCATCGAATGCACGAACCACAGAAATAATAGAGGTAGGAGAACATGACTCAGTTCTTCCGAAGCCACATTCCATAGTTTACATAAATCTGAGCATGCTACGAATGGATGAGATTGTGGGACAGACACCACTGAAGGATTTGGATCAGATCCAATTGGTCCTAACACAGATTCTAGCAAAGGCCTTATACCAATTGCAGGTTAATGTCGACCATGAGATACAATCTCAAGCACATAAAAACTTATTCAAGCTACAACAAGCAACAAAGAAGCAGGAAACACTGGAAACAGATTGCGCGTAGGAAAAAACTAAAACGCAGGAGGAGAAGGAACACAGAAATGAGTTGGAACACAGAGTGAAAGACATTTTTAGGAAACTTCCAACTACTGCGTAAGGAAGTGAACTACCAGTGACAGAAAAGATCGATCAGATTGTGCAGGCAATTGATCAATACCAGAAGGAGATCGAGACTCTCCGTGGACAGATTAGACCAACAACTCCACCAGTAGTAAAGGAGAAGAGGAAGCAGGAAGCAACAGTGCAACTACAGGAGCTGGAAAAACAGGTTAGCACAGCAGTCGACTTGCTAGATAAAGCAGTGCAACTCTGGACAAAGATGGAAGAGGACCCATGGGTCCAACAATGGGACAAGCAGGAGGACAGGATCAATGCAACGATCCAAGAATTCAAGAAGCAACATAAAACCATCCCAATTCTAGAACGGTTCAAGGGGACACAAAAGTTAAAGAAGTTACAGGCAGAACTTCTCACTGCGCAAACACAGAAACAGGAGCGTTGGCCTCAAATAGAATCGTTGTAGGAATGGATAGCAGCAGTACTGGAGCAGGCAGAAGAAGCTAGAACAAAGTCAGCACAGACTCAGCTAGAATGTGCAGGATTGATAAGCGAAGAAGTAGTAGCGCAAATAGTCGATATTATCAAGGAGAAAACCGCGCAGGCACTGACAAAAGAAGAAGAATTGCAAGTTCTAGACGATCACTAGGGATATCGAGGAAGCATAGCACAATTAGGTGACTCGGGATGAGTCACATGTTAGTGTTGGGGGCCTATTGGCACTAGGCCAAAGTGGAAATAAGGACGATCATGGGAAAGAAAGCATGCGGGAAACTGAAGTGACAACTGGCAAAAGATCAACACACGCGAATGCAAGAAAGCATGCACTGGAGTAAGAACAACACGCGCATGGGAGAAAAACCTAGCGTAAGAAGGGTTAGGGTTTTGGTAATATTTTGTAAATGGATGAAGATCCCGAAATGTATAAATATAGATACGAAAGTATCATATAGGGTTGTTGATTTTAGGTTAGTTTTTGTGAGGATTATGATTGTTATTGAGTGATTTTTCCGAGTATTGTTGTTGGCAATACGTGAAGGGTTTTGAGTTGTATGAACTGAGTGTTGTAAGTTGTTGAGTAAGAAATATATGAGGGAAGGTAGATCTGAGGATTAGACCGTAGGATATATAGCTTGGTGCGATCTAGTTTGCCTCACATAGATCTTACCCACTTTTTCGGAGAACTGTAAGCACGCGGCGCAAGGAAATCAAGAACTAACATAATAAAAGAGCCAAGAGCCAAATATTTGTGGACGTAGCCCAGGAGGGGTGAACCACGATAATATCTATGTAATGTGTTGAATGTTTGCATATCTTTAACTTCTTTCAACAATAGATGATTACGATTGATGAATAACCAAATGCATTATTAGAATCTGTTTATATTTTGAGTTATATACATGTGATTCCTAGGAACAAGTAGATTACAATAACATTTCATAGAACAGGACCTTGATCAAGGAACCCTTTATCCCCTACTCTATCCTAGACTGTAAACAACTGAGTCTTACAGTCAACCATCTATAGTTATCTCGGGTGAGACTGCACAGTACCTTTCGGGTGTTGTGTTGCCTTCTGGTTTACTAGGAGGGCCGATAGTTAGAGGCTTTGTTGGAACCCCGAATGACATGAACCCTGGGTCAATAACTTAGATACCCTGAGAAGGGAGTTGACTAAACCAACAAAAACACATCCTAAGGTACTTGAAGGGTACAGTAGAATTTGGTGTTCAATATCTATAGGGAGATCAAATCAATCTGGTGGGCTATTTTGATTTAGATTGGATTGGAAGTACAACTGATAGAAAGAGTACCTCTGGTTGTTTCTTCAACCTAGGTTCAAGTGTGATATATTCGTACAACATAAAGAAAAAATCAGTTGCACTCAGTTCTGTATAAGTTGAGTATATGGAATCCATCCAAGCAAGTTGTGAGGCCATTTGGCTTCAGAAAATGCTTATAAATATTTTTGGGACAGATTTGGTTCCCACCATAATTTTCTCTAATAATCAAAGCTGCATCAAGTTAGCCAAAAACATGGTCTTCCATGATAGATCCAGGCACATTTAAATCAGATATCATTTCATCAGGGAAAAAGTACAAAAGGGGGTAGTAAAACTCCAATATATTTCCCTCAACAAACAAGTTGCAGATATCTTAACCAAATCACTTCTAAAGGGAAAGTTTGAGTACTTCCAAGAAAAATTGGGTGTCTTAGAGAATCCATTTCTCACTAAGAGGGAGTGTTGAGTATTAGTAAGGAAAAGGTAAAAAGTAAACCTTAAGTTATGTCAATCAAAGAACAAGTCCCATCCATTGATCTTGAAAAGGATCCAATGGCTGGTATATTCCATGATCTGGGGGGCCACATAGTAACCCTAAACTCAGAGAAGAGGAATAAAAAAACAAAATTTACCTAGAAGTCTATCGTATTTATTGATTCGCATGAGTGAAGGGAGGCAGACTAGGGGAAGACTTGCTTGAGTGCCCTAGAGGAAACTCGTATATTTTCATACACAGACCGAGTAGGGTCATTGCCACTTAGTGGCATGCACAGGTTGCAACATAATACCAATAAAGAGCAATACGGGGTTATTCTGTGCAAGGGAATCCCAATCTGTATGGGTTTGTGTAAGCTACAGGAATCGACACTCATGATACAAGGGTACGTGATTTATGTAAAGGATGGTAATTTTGTCTATTGAGATAAATAATATATGACCTCCTTATTTTTTGTCTTTGTTTTGTCTTGAGAATTTTATTATTGTTCACTAAGAATATATATAATCTACCTATTAGTATTTTCGTTATTTTACACAAACAACATCCCTTCCAATTTTCTCAATTCATATGAAAGTTGGTGAAGTGTATCTTCTATGTCTTCATTTTTATTTGTATAACTCACTAACTAACTTTCAATTTCATTTTCATTATATTCAATTATGTTATTAAATTTCTCAGCAGAAATCCCTTTAGTATTTCCACGTTTTCTTCAAATTGTTGCCTTCTCATAATATGGAGTTCAAGATTAACTTTGGGTCATGTACTTCTCTTGTGGTTCCTTCCAAGTTTATGTCAATCAACTTGTGATACAATGCTTCTTTTTTTATGACTACAATATCACATTCATCCAATATTTCTTTCGATACTTTTATATTCTTTATCCAATGGGCCATTAGTTGTTTGATTTTGGATGGAGAAGGTAGATCCTCTTCTTTCCTTTTTAGCTTAGTCATACCAGAAACTTTCAAAATAAATGTGATGACAACATCTTTATAAAATCCTTCTTTTATTATTAAAATTAGCTTGGACATATTCTACAAAACTATTTAACTTTGAACCAAAACAAAAAATATTGCTCCATGTATCCCATTCTTTCAGAATAAGAGACATTCTCTTTTTGATATTTTTACCAACAAATTTTCTAACTGCAACTAATAAGCTTGATGTTCCTTTCAACTTTAAGCTCGATTTGGGTGTCCCATTGGGATTTCTCCCAGGTCGAATAACAACTAGGGGACTTAAAAATATAGGTGGAGGCATCAAGGCACATTCCAATTCTCTGACTCTTTCCTTTAACCTTGCATTCTCATCATCCATATTTTCATTTGAAAATTCTAAAGCATCACGAGTAGCCTTGTAAATTTGGGAATTGTTTTATGGTAGGACATTATTTAAGTCCAATTATGTGTCCTTGATTTTTTCCCCTTTGAATTGACACGTTCAAACACTACTTTCTTCAAATATTTATCAAATAATTCACTATGGAGGGTTAGAGATTCTTCTTCATAAAATATAGGTTCTTGAGTTGCCAATTCCCCACCAAGTTGGACCCTCCGCTCATCATCTAGAAATTCTATGTCTTCAATGCTTGTATCCAGATCCATATGTTCGAGAAGAACATATTCACCAGGTATTACTTCCTCCACTTCTTGTTGATTATTTTTTCTTTTCCTCTTTCTAGTTATTGGTAATTTATGGGTTTTTCAATATCCTTTTTGGGGCAGTGAGGATCATCACCATCACCTGAATTTTCAACCAAAGATTTATGTTTTTCCTTAGTAAAATTTTGGGGATAATGTCTAGGTGTGTTGCTTTTCTGGGAAGAGCTCTTAGACTTTGAACTCTTTTCATTTATAATCCTTCCATCTTGTCTGTGTGCCTCATTTGTGATAACAATTGTCTCAAGGTATCCAATAAATACTTCCTCAGATTTGTTATCCTCTCTTTCTTGTGTGTGTGTGTGTTTATATAAGATACGCTGAAACTTATGGGGACCATGTGATTCATAAAAAAATGTTGAGGTTCAAACCCTTTTACTAAATCTACCAACTTCAAATTTTTTTGGTCAAATTGAGTTGCAAATTCATCAATCTTGCTTCTTAATATGATTTCACCAACTTTCCATGGAAATACAAAAAA
>JASDQU010310139.1:8013-20800 GCA_032191745.1 Picea mariana
AGTTTGAGCATGCTAAGTCCAAAAAGTCCTTGGTATTTGCCGAACTGATATGTGACCTTCCCTTCACTGAGACAGAAAATGTGGCAAAGGATTCCCTACTAGATGAATCCCTTTTTATGATCAGTTCTGATGATTCTTGGTATGGAGATATTATCATTTATCTCCAGACTAAAAATGTTTAGCTAGACCTCTCTAGTACAGACCATTGTCGCATCTGCTATCAAGCCCGCCAATACATCATTCTCGGTGACACTCTTTATTGCCATGGTGTTGACTCTATATTTCGATGTTGTCTCACCTTTGATGAGGATGATAAAGATTTGAATGAATTCCACTCTGGAGCGTGAGGTGGTCATATGTCCAGGTATGCCACTGCCCAAAATATCTTGTGAGAAGGGTACTTTTGGTCTTCTTTATTTAAATATTGTATAACTGTCATCCAAAAATGCCATGGTTGCCAAACATACAATCATAAGTTAAGATCTCATCCCTCTCCCTTACACCCTGTAGTTTCCATTGGACCTTTCGCTAAATGGGGTATCGATTTCATGACCTATAACCCTCACTCGGTCGGGGGGCATGGATACATTATTGTAGCCATGGATTATTTCACAAAATGGGCCAAGGCGATGCCTACATTCGACAATACAAGAAAAAATGTAGCCCTATTCATATTCAATCACATCATCACATGATTTGGAATCCTACAGTCTATTTTCACTGATCACGGTAGCTACTTTCAAAACTTCATGATGTTTGAGCTTACAGAAAGGTTTGGTCTTCGACATGAAAACTCAACCCCTACTATCTGCAGGCTAATGGCCAAGTTGAAGCGATCAACAAGGTTCTTATCACCATGCTTCGATGGATTATAGAAATTCACAAAATGATTTGGCACACGATGTTGTTTTCAGCATTATGGGCCTATCGAACATCCATAAAGTTTTCCATGGGGTTTACACCCTTCCAATTAGTGTATGGTATAGAAGCAGTCTTACTGATTGAATGTGATATTCCATCATTAAAACTAGTCATTGAACTTCTTCCAAACACCTATGCTGAAGAAGAATGTCTATTGTATCTTATGCAATTGGATGAAGCCCGTCGGGATTCCACCCAAGTTATTGAAACCTAGAAGAATTGTGTTAAAGCCCAATATGACAATCATGTTAAACCACGTATTTTATTTGAAGGTGATATAGTTCTCCTCTATGAACAAGATCATGATTTTCTAGGAGCTGGAAAATTTGAGGCTATGTGGTGAGACCCTTATATCGTCAAACGAGTGTTGGAGAAGGGAGACTATGAGTTAGTATATTATGATGGAATTCCTTTGAGTGAACCCAGAAATGGGCTTTACTTGAAGAAGTACTATGCTTATACTATTTTTGCATGAGTTCTTGTATTTTACTATAGCATATTGTTGTGTGCTACTTCTGTGTGCTTTTTCGTTATTTGGTTTCTACCCTCGATCGCTTACCTTGCATTGTGCTTGGTTTCCAAATTTCGGAGTCTTTGCTACCCCACTTTGGCTTTTTCGATGGCGCTAGTTGTAGCACTCAGAACCTAGCTTCTGCTGCATGGGAAATCTATGCACCTACGAATGAACTTATCAGTCTACACGGTGTTTTCCTCGATTGTGCAACCATTAATATTGCAGAGTATAGCACAGTCATCGAATTGTTGATCGATGCTATCTCACTTGGGATTCATCTCCTGGTTATATGACTTGATTCGCAGCTAGTAGTGCTACAATTAAGTAATGTCTATGCTATCTGAAGTTCTACTTTGTTACGGGTATATTTACAAATTCACCTCTTGGAATGTTATTTTGATTTTATCGAGTATCAACACATTCATAGATGTTTAAATACATTAGCTAATTATGTGTTAGACAAACATCTGAGACATTTATAAATCCAATCACACATCACATGTATTATACAAAGAAAAATAAGTTGGTAGAAGCCTCATGTATATATATACAACAATAATTGTTTCTTACAAAAAAGATTGGTTTTCGTCCGAAGACCAAAATATCAAAATATGAAGCTCATATCTTCTATAAAATGGAATTATGGATGATTCTCATGGTAAAACACTACTACTCATTCTACCCTACAGAGAAATCATATCAGTGGACTAGACATGCCTACGGTATGTCGTTGTAAATGCTTCAGGACCTTAGCGATCAACATATCTGGGATGCCTGCAGTCAAACCTTCCAGATTCTTCTTGATTGCTTCATAATCATCTGCATACCATCCTGCTACTACCACTGCTTCCCCTCACCTCTAGATAGAGGATGTACCCAAGCACCGAAATGGCCCTACATCTGCATGGTCAAAATATTTTGATTAGTCATTGGATTGAAAACATAAAAAATGTTTAATATTTTGAAAAAATTTACAAAAACACCATAAAATAAAAATGTTTTTCTTACCTACGTCCTCCCACTGAGAACCCTCAGGTAGCACTAAGTCAGGAGCATTGCAAAAATCCAACCCGACATACACATAGTCATCGATCATCAAGATCTGGGGCTCCATCCAATCAAAAAATTTATCTTTGTATTTAATAACGGGGCCCACTACATGTCGGGACATGAGATCACAACACCACTTCATCCATGGATCTCGTGGCGCTGGCATATTCCAATCTACCTGTAGGTGTAAGTGAGGGACTCTTTCCAAGAAGAAAGATACCAAAATGGATCCATACCCAAACTACTTCAGCTCCCCATTCTTGCTCTTGGTCAACTGGACTTTCATACTGCGGAGGAGGCCATCGCACCAGTTGAACACACGAGGTTCCATGCATTCCACGACATACTGAAAGTAGCTGTGATGAGCCATGTGCGGTGAAGCACTCCATGCCATCCATGTAATGCTGAAAATAATGGTTCTGAGAGTCATATCACGAACCCCTCTAATAGCCACTTTACCCTTGCGTTGCTCTGCCTCGCGTTCACAATAGAGTCTAATGTATTCACTCATCAGCAAACCACCACCTCAACCTCCTGTTAAGGTCATTTATGCCCCACGAAGGGATAGCCTCTTCAATAAGTAAATATCTTTGTTGTCCAAGAAAATCACATGAACACCCACATGAAATACTTGTTGGTCCACGTCCCATGGGTGGACCAAATATTCCAATAGTCTCAGTTGGGATCTCATGTCCTGGATCTTAAAGAACTTTAACAAACCACATTGTCATAGGAAATTTATGGTGCCCATATCATTCAAATCCATAGAATCATTGTCTTCATGCTCTCTTTCTCTCCACTCCAACATTTCTGCAATCAAAATACCTGCATGGAGATGAAAGAGAGAAGTTAGCACCTTCAATCATCATTTTTTGGAATTATTTTTGGTCCAACGCATCATTTTCTTTTTTGGTTTTTGGTCACTGTGACTGGGATTCAGTTATAGAGTGTGGTTTCTGTAGGTGAACCATTGGGAACATGTAGAAATCCTTGATTGCCATAGGCCCCGATATAGGGCACTTGCGATAGCCCCAGTGCACGCCTACAACCCAAAAATTCATCCAAAAAACCATCTTTTAACCAATTCAAATGAATTTTAAACCATTGAAAAGGAGGAAGGTGAGGTACTCACCGTTTTCATGCAAACTTTTCGTTGAATGATCGCCCGTGCTCCTTGCAATCGACTGCCAAAATATGGGCTGAAAAAAGGGCTCTTAGACAAGTTTTTGACCAAATACAAATGAAATAGTGAAAATGATTTCTTACCCCTATTTATCTCATTTTTAACTTTTTCTAAAAATATTTTATATCATTTAAATATATTTTCTCAAAAACCTACCAGCGTAATGGTCTCGTGAGTGTTTTGTTTCTCGCAGATGGGAAAACTATGGTTCCGAACAATGAAGTATGGACAGTTTTTGCGATTTGTTTTTCTTTTTCGTCGCGTTTATGATTACTTTTTAGGGTTTTTTAGAAAAAGCTCGATCTTAGTCTTTGTTCGTTCTCATGCTCTAAAATCGATGAAAACATAACCTAGTATACTTTTGTCGTCTTTTCATACTCATCATGGTAACACGAAAATAACGAGACTTACGGAGTAAGCTTTAATCTCTTTTTGCACTCCATAAAAATGAAAAGATTGTTGAGCGACCTTGTTCTTTTTACACTCATAAAATTATTTGAAGAAAATGTTTGATGGGTGATAGTTTATCACTTTTTTGGTCCTATCAAACTACTTTACGGAAAAGGAACTGGGAGAGTTCTCTTTAAGTGTTTTTCAGACTCTCAAAATATGAAAAACCTTTGAGTTTTCTATATTTGGACTCATTAAACAAACATCGAAAAACCCACATGGCACCGAACCACTCCTTCTTAGGGTTCATTAAACATACTCTGAGGGACTCGTCTGAAGGATGTGCTTACATAAATAAGCATACGTTATCCTCCTCAAACTTGTGTAAAAATAAAGAGGTACTCACCAGAAATGGTGGGGGGAAATTTGGGAAAGAGATGTGTCTCTGTATTTGTGTTAGTGGCAGTAAACGTCGCTCTTGAGCACGACACCCCCTTCATCATTTGAATCTGGGTTGGGAAATCCATTTGTCTCTCATCTGAATTTCTCTAAGTTCATATCTTGGGTCGTCTTTGAGTCAATGCTACCAAGACCAGTGTNGAAGAAAATGTTTGATGGGTGATAGTTTATCACTTTTTTGGTCCTATCAAACTACTTTACGGAAAAGGAACTGGGAGAGTTCTCTTTAAGTGTTTTTCAGACTCTCAAAATATGAAAAAAATTTGAGTTTTCTATCTTTGGACTCATTAAACAAACATCGAAAAACCCACATGTTACCAAACCACTCCTTCTTAGGGTTCATTAAACATACTCTGAGGGACTCGTCTGAAGGATGTGCTTACATAAATAAGCATATGTTATCCTCCTCAAACTTGTGTAAAAATAAAGAGGTACTCACCAGAAATGGTGGGGGGAAATTTGGGAAAGAGATGTGTCTCTGTATTTGTGTTAGTGGCAGTAAACATCGCTCTTGAGCACGACACCCCCTTCATCATTTGAATCTGGGTTGGGAAATCCATTTGTCTCTCATCTGAATTTCTCTAAGTTCATATCTTGGGTCGTCTTTGAGTCAATGCTACCAAGACCAGTGTTGTGCCATTCATATGTTCAAGAGAAGTTAAACCAAGCCCTCTATTGAGTCGGCTATATTCAATTGTCAATTCCTATCATGTCGACCTTCCTTGTGTCAGTTTCAAATCATGTTCGTACTTTTCTCTACCCTAAATCTGTTACTTATTTCATGTCATTTGATGGGGGATACATCAAGGCCCTCCTTTGATGAGTCTTTTCCTATCAAATTCAACTCATTATCCAGGAACAAGACTTAGAAATAATTTAGTGCCTTAAATCCTGCATGCCTCAATGGCAGGTTTCTTCAAGTCTTTCAACTGTGTATTTACATGATTGATCCCTAATCGAGAGATTCCATAGAGTGTTAGACTTCAGATAATCTATTCACACTCATTGGATTGTACTATTGTACCTTGGGAGTCATTGACATCAATGGTGATTTCCCTCGCACTTGTTAATGGTTTTCATTAATGACCAGTAATCAAGTGGTTTCTAACCATGTTTGACTTCAACGCTTGTAATCACATGGATAGATTCATACTAACAGATGACGAGATTGAATACCCTAGACCTCATCATTTTTTATCTAGGTTGTGATGGACTATCTGTGATTTTAATTGGAACATAGATCCATTTTGTATGTCTCGTGGCTATGTCTATATATGAGTTTTCCAATACATAGATCAATAGTGTATTCCTGGTGGCTATGTAGAATATTGATGACATGGATCCACAGTGTATAATTGGTGTCCATGACTTATATTTATGATTTCAATCATTTATAGTATAAACATGGGAATGCCTACTTCATACATGGTATAATATTGTGTGGATACTTGATTGTTTGCAGGTTCCCAATTGGTGCACTCCTTGTTCCCGACACACACACACATTTTTACAAAGCATTTTGGTTGTCACGAGTTCTAGCATCATACTTTGGAGGGCATTCTGTTATACATTATTTTGTTCACCCCAATGATGATTTCACAAACATGTTTTTAGGCTCCCAACATGACTTTTTTCCTGAGAAAAGCAACTTCTTTCCTCCTCTACAAGGCTGCTTTTTAGAAAGGGTCCCCAGGCTGCATATATTACAAAGTGTGGAAATATATGATTTTCGTAGGATTCTCTATAGCTAGCCCATAGGGTTTCCACAGGATTCTATATAGGCAGGGTGTGACAGCATTCCAAAGCTAAAAGAAGAAAGAGGTTTCATGAAGTTTCTAGAAGGGGAATCTTCTAAAATGTAAGGTGGCGTCCGTATGGTTGCGATCCTACTGGTTTCTCTAATTTGGTGGGATCATCCTCATCCCTTTAACCACTTAACCTTATCCTATATAATCATGGGATTCTCATGGAAAAGGTTAGGCAATATTAAGAAAAGAATTGATGAAAGAATAGGTTGAAGATTGCGTGAAGAATCTTGTTTCTAGTGATGCTTGAGGCCACCATTTTCCCATCAAGATTTTGTGGATTATCTTCATGCAGATTTTGGAGAAAGTGTATGTGTTTGTTGGAACAAAGGACCACTAAAATGGAACTTGCAACATCAAGGCAATTCGGTTGTATCTTTTACTTTTCATTAATATAATATGGTGGCACGTCTCTTTCCCATAAAATGATTAGTATTTTATTACATGATTCCTTGATCACATTTTCAGGTTGTCATTGAATTCTACTATTGTTTCTTTCACATTGGTTGGCTTCTGTATTATAGATATGATCTCGCAAAAGCACCATATTGATGTAGGGACGAAAAATATATAAGGAAGCATTTCATAAGGTATGTTATCTATTCCTCCTTTGGTAGTAAACTCAATGATCACAACTTAGGGAAAGCATCTTGTTCCATCTCRTTTTGTTCTAGATMTAGGTGGATCTAGGGGGATTAGTTCATGTCTGCATCTATCGATTTACCCATTAACAATGAMGAGGGMCGATGYTGGATGCACCAAGTAAATAACRAAACAAATATATGGCCAACTAGAGAAACAAAGAACACTCRCCAATAAAATCTAGAAATAAAAGCAAGCAAACAAAGCTTGTTATTTCAAAGTCACTAGTTGGTGATTAAATTAAACATCATGAAATCAAGAMAAKAAKGGATTGGGATAAATCGGATGGAAAAGTTACGTTGATGACCTACTTAAYGAACATACACCCTGGTGCAATCTCCAAAACATAATCATGGGTATACCCTCCAAGGAGCCCGAGTGAGTYTGGCCAACATTGATTCTCGATACTGTGAAGACTTTCCCTTCCATAGTAGCCTCATGTAAATACCTTAAAGATATAGGCTAATAAGGTTACCAATTATGACAATGATGCATGGGGAAATAGTCGATAGTCTGATTCACGTGCAAAGGCAGGGTATCTAGCCCGAAATCAACTCGAGAAGTTCCCCAGAGGATTTTCTTCTTAAGTGACCCCCAATAATGCGTGCAATCTCTACACTAAAACCGACAAAGCAGGGTGAGTAACTCTTCCAGTCCTAATGCAACCTCATGATTGACCCTTATGTTAGAAGGGCTTCCTAGGACAAAATGTAGCAAGTGGATTTGAACTCTCCCTATCACAAGATACTATTGTGTGTTTTGATTCTTTGGAGAGTGTGCCTTACAACCTATTCCGCAACACTATCCTAGATAATGTTGGTGTAGAGAATTCCTAGAAAATAAAAGTTTCTAATAAATTTTAAAATTTCATTGTATTTTAAATGTTGTTGCTTACTCAAAAGGGAAACGTAAATGAAATTGATGATGTATCGACCTTGACCCAATAAAATGAAAGAAGATATTATTATGAAATATTTTAATTGAGTGAACTCTAATTACAATAGGGATAAGGTATTTTATTTTGAAATACAAAAGCTACGAAACACAATTTCTCAATTTTTGAATGAAAAAGATTCCAAATAATTAAAAGCTACAAAATTTTCCAATTTTCTCTTTTAACAWATATTTTGAATGCAACAATTTTCTTGTAAAAGACTACTAAAAAKAAGAATGACTTTAGTTCTTTCTTTCTCAAATKCCTTGAATGAATAASATCCACACACACACCTTTTAGTCATTCTTCTTTTAGAARTCATTTTTCTTCTTGTAAAAKACTATTAAAAAGAAGAATGACTTCAGTTCTTTCTTCTTTTATATTTGACAAAAGTTTTCTTATCATTTAATTTTTGTCTACATTATAGGTTTGATTTGGGAATAGTGTTGGAAATGTGTTRATTTTCTTGGATTACGCTTTCTTTTTTTCATTACACCTTTTTTTCAAGCATAATATGAAGTAGAACTCTCCATGCAAATCTTAGACTATTCAACCTTATCCTTTTCCATGAGATATCCCCCTTTATATAGTGTCAAAGAGATATGGATGAGGAGATTAGGATGATCCCACTAAATCAAAGAAGCAAGTAAGATCCAAACCGACCGGAGGCCACCTCATATTCTAGAAGATTCTCTTCAGAATATTCTTTCTTCTTTTATATTTGACAAAAGTTTTCTTATCATTTCATTTTTGTCGACATTATAGGTTTTACTTGGTAATAGTGTTGGAAATGTGTTAATTTTCTTGGATTACTCTTTCTTTTCTTCATTACACCTTTTCTCCAATGCCTTGAATGAAGACGATCCACAATTTGACTTGACCAACTAAAGCAAATCTCTCAAGCATAATATGAAGTAGAACTCTCCATGCAAATCTTAGACTATTCAACCTTATCCTTTTCCATGAGATATCCCCCTTTATATAGTGTCAAAGAGATATAGATGAGGAGATTAGGATGATCCCACTAAATCAAAGAAGCAAGTAAGATCCAAACCGATCAGAGGCCACCTCATCTTCTAGAAGATTCTCTTCTAGAATATTCGTGAAATTTGACTTTTCCTATGCTTTGAGCATAGTCACACCCTATGCTCAAATAACATGTGACGACATCACAGTCCAACTTTAGGGAATAGTGTGACAATTAGGAATCATCACACCCCATGCATATGGCAGGGTGCGACAACCTTCCTTGATATGGTTTTTTAAAGAGGAAAGAAAATCACTTTTCTCATGGAAAAAGTCTTGTTTTAATATTTTTAGGGAACGTGAACACATGTTGTCAATGAAAACTCACGAATACTCCTCTGACTTCTAAATATTCCCCTCATCATGGAGATTTCTTCCATGCATGTTGCATTGTTCCGCTATATTCATCCATCTCTTGTGTATTGCTTCAAAGTCACCACTGTGTTTTGTTATATGTTCAAGGGAAGTTTTATTGAATTGTTAGGTTGACCATACCAATTTCAGTTGTACTTTATGATAATGTCTCTTCACATAATCTACCAGTGTATGTTTCATGTTGATTTATGGCCTATACATAAATGCCCTCCTTCAATGGATCTCTTTCCATCGACTTCAACACGTTATCTAGGAAAGGGATCTAGAAACCATCTAGTACCTTTGAGCTTGCAGTCCTTAGTGGAAATCCTCCTCGTGATTGATAATGGGTTGAAATCATTGGCCCCTGATCAATTTATTCTATGAGTGTTCAACACCATCTCATATATTCACACTCACTAGATTGTACTAGGTACCTTAGGGTCCATATTCATCATCGGTGGGTCCCATCAAGATTGTTAATGATATACATCAATAACTAGTAATTAGATAGTTTCTACCATGCTCAACATCAACTTGTTAAGCCCTAAATCATGGCACATTACAGTAATAGGGGATTATTAAATTAGTATTGTTACTATATTTATGTTGATTTGGGTCCATTAGTTGTAATTGTACCTCCTACTCTCCTATATAAACGAAGGAGAAATTTTCATTTGGAATCATCTTGTATTTTTGAATTCATATTCATGCAATCCCCCTCCTCTCCTAGGGGTTGCGCGACCTCCCAATCAAGGATATTCAAAATGATCAAGTCGAATCATATTTCTGGCCCTTCAATAGACCTTGAAAAACTGACACACATGTCCCTTTGATGTTACCTGCAGGTTCAAATTACCCGCAACTCTACTCTCAGGCACTTCTGGGAACACCAATTTGTGAATAAAATCTCCTACACTAGACTCCTTGTCCAATGTGACCATGGGGTATGACCATGGGCCATATCTCTTCGTAACTTCAGGTTTGACGAGTTTTAAAATATCCACCCTTGTTTTCCTCTGAAATGTGTTTCGCCGAAACACACGGATCTCTACCGTGTGTCATTCTAGATCCAACGGTCCAACTCTAATTCATCATTCACGAATTCACGAAGATTTCACTCACTCCACCAAATATCCAAAAATCTACTTCCCAAACTCTCCAATCCACTGCCATGTATACTCCTCACAGTCAACAACTAGGATCACTTCACGACTTCGACAACCCCTCACTCTTACAAAAATTTTGCGCCTCTAAACCAGAAAGTGTCGAAGGACTTCCATGTCTAATATCCATGTAAATAACTCAGATCTAATGGTCTGGAAATATTCCACTCCCTCTTGTATGGATCTTACTCATTAATTTGGAGAATATTAAAGGAATCCTCCCTATTGAAGGATTCTTACCGCTATCTCTTATGATCTTTTCGTTTCTTGAAACCTCTAACTCCACAGAGAATTTCTTCGACACTTAGTCAAAACTTACCCTATGCACACCTTGCAATAAGTTTTCCTCCATAAATTAACTTCTTGTGGATGACTACGCACACCTTGCGAAATTTCTTCACACTCTTCTACAAACAAACTTACACCACTCCTCTTGAGATCATGAGTCAAAAGACTCTGTCACGTACTCCTTGTGAACACTATTCACTCTCCTCATACAAAGATCCAAGTTAACTCTCTTGGACTTCTTCTTCCTCAATACTATGAACTTCTCATTATGACTCCTTCGATAGTTAGTCAAGTATCGACTCTGTGCACACCTTGAGACAAACTTCCTCCAAATTGACTCTCGATGGGAAACCGAGCACTCCATGAAACAATACTTCCATGGCTCAATTGGTCCACCTGAACAATATGGCTATGAATGCGCTTCTACCTACACACACCTTCAATCTATCCCTCTTGAATTTCTGAGTCAAAATAGACTTTGTCAACGCACACCTTGTGGAAACTTGTGCACTCCTTGCATACAAAAGTTTCACACTATCTCTTTTGAGCTTCTGATTCGAAACAAAATACTTCAATGCACACCTTGAGAACACTTATGCACTCCTTGCACATGATCATAGAAGAGAAACAATTGAAACTTATCTAATATCTCATAGATTCATTCATTCAACCACGTAAATGAATTCATAACATAAGAGTGAGAAATAACAGAGAATTTCAAATTTACAGAACTCCTACCATTCATTCATTTAGATAGACATAACAATAACAACAACGTACATTTGGAACACTGCTTTTTTTTATATTCGTTCAAATGATATGTACATGGCCACATACAATGTTCTTAAGCAATTCTACAACTCTCAGCGGCTCTCAACTACAATTCAACAATAAACACCAGTAGCCTGATTTGGGCAACAATACATTTATTTATACAAGAGGGCTCATAGAGATTTTCCCTCCGACTACCTTAGTGTTTTCCTATCGAAATAAAATCTTTCAACTACTAAGGATTTATTACAATAAATGTTTTGAGACAGATAGATAAGAGAAAATGATTCAAATTTGTATTGTAATCTATCATGTTAAAATAAAATACATTCCCCATCAATCTCATGCGATCATCTAGCTCCAAAAAATTTAAGAAGTTCTTTGATTTCGATCTTTTCAGAATATTTGCATGATACACCTTCTTAAATTCAAAATCATCACTTCAAAATGCATGCTAGTGTGTTGATCTGTCTTCCACTTGTGCTTTTCTCGCGATGCTCCTGCATCATACTCCTCTGGCTAAACGTTCATGGAATCATGTCCATGAGATCCTACATTGACTTTCCATGCTTCTGAATATCTACTTCATTTACCCAACTGGCATCTTTTATTGGGTGTCCTTTCAATTTTATCAAATTCTCAAAATAAGTTTTTCTTTGGGTCTTCTCCAATCATCTGATCTATGATCTTATCCATCTGCAACACTTTTATACATGCATCTGTTTCTCCCACTGAATCTCCTTCTGATATTTATACTCTCTGGTTTCATATTCCCTATAAGGATACAAGTCTTAAATGTTGAATATGGGTGATATACTCACATCTTCTGGCAACTCTATCTCATAAGCATTTTCACTAAATTTCCTTAGGATCTTGCATAGTCCTATCTTCTTCAGCTTCAATTTGTTATATGTTCCCCTTGGGAACCTTTCCTTCTTGATATGTTCTAGAACTTGATCTCCCACTTAAAATTGAAGTTTTCTTCTATGTTGATCAAATCTGCATTTATACTCTATGTTGTTCTTATGCAACTTCTCTTTGATATGATTATGAAGCTTCTGCATTTTTGCAGTGAAGTCTTCTACTCCAGTGCTTCTGAGTTCATTATTCTCTAGATCTCTCAACTCTGATAATCCTCTTGGATCCATCCCATATACTATCTGAAATGGGATCTTTCTGGTACTTCTGTTCGGTGAGTCATTATATGCAAACTCTGCTTGTGATATAATTTGATCGCACTGGCTATGATGTTGAATGACTAGACTCCTCAAAAAATTTCCTAAA
>JASDQU010310139.1:97050-107956 GCA_032191745.1 Picea mariana
TAATTTAAGGGGTACTTAAGTGGACGTGGCCTATCTAAAGATATGATATAATCAAGCTATTTAGTGTGTAGTGGATGGTACCATTGAGAAAGAACAGAAAGGTATCTCTAGGATCAACTTACTTTCTTCCTTTGTAGTTATTGTGATGTTTCCATGACTAACCACTAATTAGACCTCCTTGTTACTCTTTGATAAAGACACTTGACTCACTTACTCAGGTTTCTTGGAAAAACTATACGAGAGACCTCTAAGCTTGATGGTTACAGTGTCACTTCCTTATATAGTGGTGAAGGTTCAAGAGCAACTGCTATTTAAGATTCCTTGAGAAAAAGAAGATGAAAGTCTTTGCAAAAACATGGCTAATTACAACAATTCATTATTCATTTGATGCTTAGCAGACAACAAGTCATTATTCATTTGATGCTTAGCAGACAACAAGGTTCAAGTATAGCAATGTTTCGAAGATGAATCCTTCTTTTATATTTCCTTGAAACTATCTACTCCTAGTGAAATAAATGCCTACATAAGTCTCTAAAAAAAAAAAAAACACACTCTAAAATATCAAAGACTAATGAGATCAAGTCACTGGAACATGTACCTCATAGTTATTTTCTTAAAAGAAAATGTAAAATGAGGCTGCATTAGACTCTAAGCTAAACTAACAACATGCAACTTTTATTTACTATCCTACCCTACCTAAAAAGAAAGGAAAAATCTTTATTCAAGTGTAAGAACTCTTCCAATGTAACCATGTGCGGAGCAAGATAAGAAACATACTCATATCCATATATGAAAAAATTACCACAGTGATTACCTGGATATGAAGAACCAACCAACCTACTTGTTTTGGCATCATAAGGTGTTGAAGAAGAGAATAGTATTGTGGCCCGATGACCTCTTGAAACCAAATTTCAATGTAATCTTGATGTTCATCAACGGTAATTTCTATGCTCTCCTTCATCATGCTATGCAGATCCTCTTATTCTCAATGATTGATTTCTAAAGTACGTAAAGGATCTGTTGAGATGGATGTTGAGAACTCCTCATTCTTAGGTCTTACTGATTTCTCTCCATTGGATGTAGTCCATAGTTTTTCAGATTCCTTCACATTTTAGCAAGGAAAATCATTTTGTAGCTCATAGGACCTTGACTCTTCTAATATTTCCGAAGAGGTAGAAAAGTTCTTGGATGCTGCCAAAATATGTTCATCTTGAAAAGAAGAAATCTCGACTGCTGCTAGGATTTGAGAAAGTTCCCTCAAGCTAATGGTTTCTTCTGAGTTCATCTTGCCATTTGATAAAACTTGGTTCACACAAAGATGATGTCCAAAAATTTAGGATCTCCTGATGGTGGTGTAAAAGCAAAGGTTGTATTGTTTGGTTCTGTGAAAGGCTCGAGTGGTCTTGCTTCCTGTCCCAATACTACTGGTGCTTCAATTTTTTGTTCTACAGTTTTCCCTATTTTAGTCCCTTTTAGAGACTTCTTTAGCTCTTTGGGTTGAGCTAGCTCCTGTTTTTCGGTATTGGTCTGCGGAGCTTATGAGTGGAATTTTCCTTCCCCCAAAAAGGTTGGAAGGAACCTTGGTTGTAAGGTCTGATTTAGATTTAACGTATCTACCTTTTGGGTCTCTAGGCCTATTCATGAAAGTAAACAAAAAAAAAAAGGAAAAACTACCATTGGGTTTGGGGGAACCTGCTATAGCAGATGTGCAGGTTCTTACCTCTTATATTAAAGTTCCCTCGCCACAAATCTAATGCTAAGGTCTAGGAATGATCTATTTCCTAACTACTTCTTACCTTAAGACAACTCCCCGACAACGACGCCAAAAATGATGGGCGTTATATATGCACTAAAAACACACTAAAAACCCTCAATTAAATTGTCAACTCGGGGTAAGTAAACTTAGAGTTGTAGCAAAATATATTCCAAAGGTAGAATGGCTAGTATGAGTATAGTCTAACTAATGAAAGCAACTATCTAAGGCTAATCTACCCAAGCAAACCTATCTAATTAGCAAACCCGACTAAGCAACTTGAAACTAGGTAACCTAAGTACTTTTGGGCCAAGGATCAATGGATAGCTCCTAAGAAAGAAAGTAAAACCCTATGTAAAGCAAACTAATTCAACAGTAAGAAATAAGCAACTATTTAAGCATAACAATAAGCAAATAAACAAAGAAAACTATTTTAACTTGCCAACCTACATTCAATGAGCAACTATCCTATGAAAGCAAGTAAATAAACAAGTAAGCAAAGACACCTATCTAACATATTAAAGCAAATAGACAAGCAAGCAAATACACCTAACTAACCTACTAAAGAAAAAGACAAGTAAGAAAAGGCACCTAACTAACCTACTAAAGAAAAAGACAAGTAAGCAAAAACAACTAAATACTGCAAGCAATCAAATTCAAACTTCTCATTGAACAACTATCTAGCCTAAGAGGCAAGTGGACTAAATGCTCAATGCAAAACTATTTCTAATGCATGAAAGGAAATCTATTTTATTGAAAGGAAGAAAGGCTACCACTAATTCTTAATCTATGACAAGAAAACTACTATCTAATCTATCAAAGTAAAGTCTATCTACCCTACAACAACAAATAAAACCTTATTCTAATCTATGAAAACAAGTAACTATCTCTTCTAATCTACAAAGCAAGAAACTATCTTTAGTCTATGAAACACTCAAATGTAATGTTCGTGGTTGTGTGAATGTTAAATACCCTGCATATTCATATATTAATGATCAACAACATAACAAGATCATCATTATACTTCTACACTACATAAGAAAAAATCATACTTAAACTCGAGCTATTAATCTAAAAAATACAATTGCAATCTAATTCTGGGAAGGAAATTACATCAAATCAAAACTATGCTATATCTACTCTAACAATTCAAACTGCAATAAAGAAATGACTAAAAACATAAATTAAAGCATGACATTTAAAAAGTAAATTAACAACTACGTTAATCAACAACTAATTGAACAAGATCTATATAAAAATGAGATAAGTAAGCTATGATTAAAAACTGAAATTGACTCTATCCATCCATCAAATCCTTGTCAAAGAAAGCTCAATTAAAAACTATGTTCTATTCTAATTAAAACTCAGTTTTAAATTGGATTCTAAAATCATAAATAAAAGCACACTATCTAATTACACATGGGGTTAGTATAGGTATTTGCAAATTCGTTCCTAATCTACGGGATTAATGCATTCTAACACACTCTGTCATTTTAACCTAAAAAAGGGAATCAAAACAATTTAAACTACAACAACAAACTAATTAATAAATTGATAATTCATGTACAGGAAATAAAGAATCAAATAAATCATAAAATGCATGAACAACACACAGAGAGTTACTAGACTGTTGGTTGGCCCCCCAGCAACTCGTGGTCACTCTCTAAAAGCACACCATGAACTCAACAGGTTGAATTCACCATAAAAACCCAAAAACGCAGTTCTGGCATAATTTGGCAATGTAAAAACTCAAAACAGAGAAAAAATTAATTTGTCTCTAATACATTGGCTCTTCTACTTGGTTAACAATCTTCTAATCATCCTAGTGGTATTTATAATGTTTACATGCCAAGTGGTCGACCACAGGAGGTTTGAACCACTTCTAAAATTGGTAAATTTCATTAATGGTGCCCTAACTGCCAAAACAGAGTGAGCCAATAATCTCCCTCTTTGAACAACTGAAACTGAGTTCTCTGGAGCTTAGTATCTGGAGGGGACAATTATGAACAAAACCCACGTGCCCAATTTTCCCATCACTAGCCGCAAATACCATAACCGCCAAGTCACCCTACGTTTTTTTGCAGGAAGAGGTGTTGGACGGAGTGTCAGATCAAGTGCCGGAATGAGTACTGGAAGGAGTGCCAGATCAAGTGCCGAAACTAGAAACGTAGTGCGTTTTTTCCCTCTAACACCAAAAAAACATGAATTAGCTCTTGGAAATCACAAAACATGATGAATTATACTTGATACAATCATTAAACATGAATTATACGTACCTTGTGTCGATCATGCCATTTTATCATGAAATTCTTCAAAAAGCTCCTTTAAAATATGAAAAACACATATGTACATGCAGCAAAAGTGTATAGTAACCGTCATAAAAGTGATCATATCTCGGGCAACACAATATTAACAAGTATAATTGAAAGTATTTAAGCGTATAATTGAAAATATTTACTCCAATCAATTAGCAACACAATATTCCATTTCCTGAGAATAGCAAAACCAATTTAATATATTAGAAAAACAACTACTAATTACTAATTATTATTGAAAAGAGATTGGATACAAAATCATAGATTTTGTAGCTAGTCTTATTTTTAGCAAATGAAATCAAAATTCAAATCTACTTATTTCGACTTAGATAAAATAAATGAATGAAATGAAAATAAAATCATTTTACCATTAAAACTTAGCCAAAGATGGATCAGACAGTTCAGAGTTTATAATTGCTTTGACACTAGTTGTATTCTTAATGATTATATTTCCAGCCCTCTTGATTCGCTTATTCTCCCTCTCTATATGTGCCTTGAGATCAAGGTTCTCTTGTTTCAATAGGTCGTTTTGAGCAGACAAGGTTCTAATTCAGGCTTGTAAGAGAGGAACATCGGTATAGTAACGCTCTAACCAATCGAGGCAGTTATCATAGTGTACCGAGGAGATGGCAGATTGACACAGGGCACAGTCGACTAGGGGTGCTTCAATATTACCTGTTGTTTTTTCCAGATCGTGCCCGATACCTGAAAATCCTTCTTTACACTTAAGAGACGGGGGTAAATTGGTCACAAAATCATATGGTTCAACATGGGTGATAACTTCCCTCCTGGAACACTAATGTTTTGGGTCTTCTCAAGCCAAGAACTCCTCTATTTTATGATCTGAACCCTCATTGATCTCGATCGGATCAATCAAGCTCAGATGATTTGAGTTTCTTATTTTTCTAGAGATTAGACGACCGACATTCTTATTCTTGAAACTCAAATATGTGCACTGGTGTTTCCTTCCTTTACAGAGTTTCTTGACATCAAATTTAACATTATCATTTAAACTAGCATCGTTCACAGGAACATGAGGATCATTTCCCTTTAATTCGGCAGTCACTTGTTCTAGAGATCTTGCAGGTGAAAAACTACTCATGAATCTTTTATCTAGAGGGGTTTTATCAATAAACTCTGGCTCATCAATTGAATTAACGAACTGTCTTTCAACCACTGTCCTGTCCGATTCAGGGTATATAATTAGAAGAGGGTTGGATGTAGGGTCAGCCTGGGTGGAGCCATTTCTCATTAGAAGAGTCTCCCAACTGTCACATATGTTCGACAGATGATACACCAATAATATTTTAACAAGTCCATGGTGAAACAGGCTCAAATTCATACCCTATCGCTTGTAATTCTTGGACATCTTGTAGAGACTCATCAATAGGTAAAAGGGCATATCTAAATCAAAACCTATGAAATTCATAAGAAAACAGATATGGTATAGAAAAACCAGCCCGTATCGACCTTCACACATAACAAATTTCTTCAGAATTAAAAGTAGACTATATCATCTGGGTTTTAAAAGAGCGATAAGAATACCTTTTATACAACAAGTGGTTTTACGGGATGCCATAAATAAACTCCACGGGACCTCTTCTATTCTGGAATTTTTAAACCATCTCTCGCCCTTTGATGGGAGCCCTATTTCTTTTCTCATTAAATTCTTTGTCAATTCCAATTGTGTGTCTCCAATCTTGGCTCTGAAACCATCAAAGGTTTGTGCAAAAGAGTTTGCAACCTGGATATTGTAGCCCTCAAAATTCTTCAGGAATATATCCCATCCATGATATTTTAGGTCATCAATAGTGTCGTCATGGGATAGTAAGGCTTGGAATTCATTTGGCTCTATATGAACGATGGGTGCCATGACCACTGTGATAAGGATGCAACAAAAATCACTCGGAATAGCTTTGGATTCCCAACGTGCGAGCAATAGAAATAGGTCTGAACAAAGAGTGGAAGCATGAAAATAGAAGAGCCTGGGGGCTATCATAACTTGGATAGGAGAAATAGTGAGAATGAAAACTAGAGGGTTCATTGAATTCCTTACCATCCCTCGCGATGAGTGCCAAAATCTACAGAGTACAAAACCCTATTTAGATAATAAATAGATTAATGTTTTGAGCCAATAAGGTAAGGCAAAAACGCAAGTACAACATGTCTGTACTCATTGGCATGAATGTTGATATGACCATTAAAATCATGAGAAGAATATCAATAATTAACCAAGGTTTTTCATGTATCAAAACAATTCGAAAATCAACTATCGAACCATTGAATTCATAACAACCATATTAAAACAAAAATTCTATAATGGACTTATCAACCATTTCATAGGATTTGAATTTTAATCACATATGGGTGGCTTTTAAAATGGAATTTCTAAGGTAAAATATTATTAAACCAAGCCAAATTCTATGTTTTAAATTCATGCTTACAGTCATGAATTAAAAATAAAACAAACGAAAATGCAAACAAACAAAACAAACTAAATGAGGTAAGATTTAATCCAATCATCGCTTCGAAACTCAGAAATATAAACATTTACAAATGGGAGGTGATGGCAGCTACAAAAATATGTGATCTTTTTTTATCTTGTTAAAATTAAAAAAATCATGTGTGGTTGCCAACAATGGCGACATACTGGGCGAAGAAGTTATCTCTGCATCACCAGAAAATTCATGTTAGGGAATCAGATGAAATAAGTTTTTAAGAAACAGTTAACAATAGGTCAAGCACTCAGAAAATAACGTAGTCCCGCATCAGATGTATTTCTGTCAAAAATTCAATCTGGTATCAAATCTAGATTAGGAGTGAAACGATGTTTAGGAAACCGACTCTGATATTTTTGATAGGGCCACTGCTGCCAGCAGGCGTCCATAGCCTTGGGAGGGATGTCATTTAACCCACTCCAACACCTTTGTCCTATCCAAGAGTCGTCTGTTCAAGATAAAGAACATCTTTACTTTTGATCAATTCAAAAGGACATACCTGAAAATTTTCTTAAACCCGACATTGATTTGCTGCCAACGGGTCTGTTTAGTACCCCGACGAAGTTTCCTTGGTATCATGCATGCATTTACCCACTGCCAGCAGATCTGTTTAGTGTCTCGACGGGTTTACAAACACTTCCCACACCTTGCACTTCTTTCAACTCTCTAGAATTTTTTTATAACTTTGCAGAAACTTTATGATATTCAAGAGAGTAGGGTGATACTGAAAATATCAGATTTTGAAAATAAAACTTGATCCTTTACAACTTATTTTATCATTTAACGACCTTCATCATGATCTGAACACTCAAATTTTTGTTAAGAAACCATCTTGAGGATAGGAATGTATAATTGAGTTGTTTTCCTTAAAACATGGACAACATTAAGAGTTTTATTAATGATAATCATGTCTTCTCGTAATTTTAAAGAGAAACTAGGAACATTGTTTTGAACATAAATTTTTACTTCTGTTGATCTGAGATTTAGCATTTAAAGCATTGGTTCTTTGAGGAGTTGTCAACTTCTACTAACGAATGAAAATTTTGATTTCCCCTCCACAAATGAAATGGTGACTCAGACGTAATTATTTCGAAAACAAATCAAAATCAGGCAAAATGAAAAGAACCAAAATTCAAAACAGAAAAGAAAATTAAAAATATGTATAAAAAGGGTGGATCTGAAATCACTAGGTGAAATACCTTTTGAGAGCCTAGCCATTCACTGGGAAAGTGTCTGGATTTCCCTCCAAATAATGCAGACGGAAAGAGATGGGACCCAATTTTTCAGAAATTACAAATGGTCCCAGCCATAGATTTTGGAACTTGGTATGTTCCCCTTTTCCCTCATGAGATTTATCGCACTTGAGAACCAAGTCTCTGATATCAAAATTCCTATCCGAAGAAGAATTTGAATACCACCATATTTTGGTGTTACCCTATCAGCCCAAAGTTCATTATACAGTGCATTGTGCTAATTTTTGTGATTTTCTGAAACTGTCCTTTTAATAATCTTGATCAAATTTTTGTTTGTTGATTCTACTAAGCCATTTCCTTGAGGGTAGTAGCTTGCAGAATACTTCAGTTTAATCCCTCTTTCCAGAGAAAAAACATTCATGTCAAGGGATGAAAATTAAGAGGCTTTATCAAAACTAGATATTCGGGAATGTCGAAATGAGTGATGATATGCGAGTTTAGGAAGGATACTACCTAATTTGTGTTCACCACTTTTAAAGGTAAACCTTCAGACCATCTTGTGAAATAGTCTGTTGTTTTGAGGATATAATTGTGTTGCTTTGAAGAAGAGGGGTTAATTGGTCCTATAATGTCGAGGCTGTTATTGGATAAATCCATGTTAAATTTTTAATTAAAATGAAGTACCAAGGCAAGTGTTTCTCTTCCCTAGGCGCCTAAGGGGAGAAATTGTCGAATGTGGGTCTTAGTCAAATTAATTTGTGAGATGCAAATTAAAAAGATAACTTTATGATTAAAGTGAGGGTGAGTGAAGAGACACCAAATCTTATCCACCCATCTAATCTAATCTCAGCCATTAGATTAGAAAACTCCTCACCTTCCCTCATGAGGTTGATTAAGGCAAGTGGGCGCACCCATTCTTGGGTAAGAAGTTGAAGAAATCTTGGTGAGAGGCCAAGAGGCTTTTTGGTGAGATGCCAAGAGCAAGAGGAAGTTGATGCAGCAGCAGTCTTGTTGAGAGAGCAAGAGACTCTTGGTGAGATGCCAAGAGAAAGGGAGCTGAAGCATTCTTGTTGAGAGAACAAGAGAGAGCAAGAGAGAGGTCGAGCTGAAGAAAAGAGATAGCAACAACAATTTCTGGGAGCATTGGCATGCATTCCAAGGTTGCCAAATAGCATTGAGTGGCACAGAAATTGAATCTTAGCAGAGTTTTGGCACGAATTTTGTGACAGTTCGTACAACATTAATTTCCGTATTGTTGTATGAATTTCTGGTTCAGAAATTGAGGAGCAAAGCTACAGGAATGTCCAGATAAGTTTGTGTAAATATCTGAAGATGAAAATGCTGTAAAAGAATTTCTCAGAAGCTCATAAATAATACAAATCCCTCTCTCACTGGTTTTCCCCTTGTGGGTTTTTCCAGGGTCGAAGTTAGACCGAAATTCTTTGTGCCTACATTTTCTGAGTTTTGCATATCGCTGATATTTTATTTATTCTTTAAAAACGATGTTCATAATCCTCATCTTTCAGTTCTGAAATTTATTTTCTGTTAAGTTTTTTAGAAGCTGAAACACCGCTGTGAGCAGATGCTGAAACACCAGGCTGTAGCATATGCTGAAACATAGTGCTGAGTCTTAAGCTGAAACATCGTTGTGAGCAGATGCTGAAACACCAGGCTGTAGCATATGATGAAACATAGTGCTGAGTCTTAAGCTGAAACACCGCTGTGAGCAGATGCTGAAACACCAGGCTGTAGCATATGCTGAAACATAGTGCTGAGTCTTAAGTTGAAACACCACTGAGTATATGCTGAAACACTAGGTTGTAACATATGCTGAAACAATGTTGAAACTGAGTTTGGCAATTAAATTTGACTGAAAAATCAGCGAGACTGAAATTGGGTGGGATTTTGAAAAATTAACATGGTATCAGAGCTGAGTTGAAGAGAGGTAGAAATTTCAGCAGACAGAAAGTTGGGACATCAATCACTTTGAGAAGAAGTCACTTGGTGAGAGACCAAGGAGAGGCTCTTGGTGAGATGCCAAGAGCAAGAAGAAGCAAGAAACTCTTGGTGAGATGCCAAGAGAAGGGACCTTTGGTGAGATGCCAAGGTCAGACCTTTGGTGAGATGCCAAGGTCGAGACAAACAACAGCTTCAGCAGAAGTGGAAGAGTTTTCCACCAAGTTTGACAAGGAATTTTCCTTGATTGTGTGTCTATCATCGAGGACCACTACTCCCGATACTTGGTATATTGATAGTGGTGCCTCTCGCCATATGACATCAGTTCGTGAGCACTTGACAGATCTTACTCAGTGTGGATATGTAGAGTTAGTGCTTGGAGATGACCGGGAGGTCAAGGTGGCTGGTTGTGGGACCGTATCATTTCGGAGGGAGTCTTTGCCTCCCATGACTTTGACATAGGTTCTTTATGTTTCGGGCTTGAAGAAGAACTTAGTGTCAGTTTCTACTATTGAGGAGAAGGGCTATGAGGTCTTGTTCCATGATGGGCAGGTGCTTCTTTTCCCCAGAGGGTCTAGCATCACTTCGTCCAAAGTGATTGGTACTAGACATGAGAGGTTGTATAAGTTCTTATTCCAGCCAGTGTGAGCATTGATTCATTCTACCAGCAGTAGCAGTGACCTATGTGAGATATGGCATAGGAGGATGGCACATTTGCACCATGGGGCTTTACGAGTTCTGAGGGAGATGGTGACGGGAGTTCCAGACTTTAGTTCAGAGCACCATGAGTTGTGCAAGGGGTGTACATTGGGAAAGTACACCAAGACTTCTTTTCCAAGCAGTGACAGTAGAGCAGCAGAGATACTTGATCTTATACATTCAGATGTATGTGGCCCGATGCCTTCGACATCGTTGACTGGATCCCTATACTATGTTGTATTCATTGATAACTTCTCTCGAAAGTCCTGGATTTTCTTCATGAAGACCAAAGGACAGGTCTTCAGTCGGTTCCAAGAGTTCAAAGCTCTTGTGGAGAACTAGACATGGAAGAAAATCAGAGTCCTGAGATCAGACAATGGGGGTGAGTATACCTCCAAGGAGTTTATGGATTTCTGTGCAGGAGAGGGCATCAAGAGGGAGTTGACTGTTCCTTACAACCCGCAGCAGAATCGGGTTACTGAGAGGAAGAAT
>JASDQU010310141.1:8104-39948 GCA_032191745.1 Picea mariana
GCACAAAATGGAAATTTTAGCTGAATTGAAATCCTAATTCTATATAGAATGTAAGAGGGAAACCTGGCTTCGGAGAACCCCACTCTAGTGGCCGCGTGGCTCTTCACTGACGTCTTAAACGTTTTATCCTCTTACCTCTTAAAACATTAAAATTTATGCAAACAATCTAAGATAAAAATTACATCCTACCGTTTGCAACTCCCCGACAACGGTGCCAAAATGTTGTGCTACTTATATGTTTAATATAATGCACTCATTAATTATCAATCCGTGATTCGTAATCAACAGATTTACAAGACACCAGTAAGAAAGGTAATTCCTAATGTCACGAGTATAGAATCAAACTAGATTATGTATGCTGGAAACAAATCAAAATAACAAACTACAATGCACTTTGGTTGTCCTTCACAGAGAGGCTATCTATTCCATTATGGCACATGCAAGTATGAGATGGAATTGGTTTGATAGATCAACTCTGATGTCTGACCCAGAAAACTAATTATGCAATCCACACTTTCTGAAAGGAAATCACACATCAATTAGCATAGCATGGGTAGTTCAATAGTCAATAGGTTGGTTCTGCTGTGGTTCACAATGAACTTCACTAGTTCTTATCCAAGTAGTTTTGACTATTGCTGCCAACAGCTATGACCACTCAAGGAAATCAAATTCATGAGAACAGAAAAGGGCATATGCAAAAACAAAGAAATTAAATATCTCTAAGCAATTATAGTATGGAAATATTAATCTAAGATGCATTACTGTCATCTAACAGAGTTAAAGCTCTAGCTAATTCAATGTTTATACTACTGAAAACAAACACTAATGATAATCTACGAAGAGGTTGACCTTTGTTGGGCGGTGGGCCCTTGCCACTTCAACAGGTCAGCTACTGAGGTCTACAGGAAGCTTGCTTTTAACATACACATTACTCTCACTCACACTTCAAAACATAAAATCAAAACTCTCTTTAACAATTCAACTCATTCTTAATCATAGATAATCAGAATATGGAGATAAAATAACATTCCATTAATCTTCACTTAGGACATGTTTTGTACTATCATACGCTGCTTACATTTTGATGATATGCTAATTCTCCTACCCTTCTACCATCCTTTCCATGACTATTTAATAGTTTTAATCGTGAAACACAAGGAGGCGAAGTAATTTTCAAATCAATCAGTTGTTAAGTTTAATCATTCGGTTACATCTTTAGCCCATCCTCATGACACGAAGTGCATGAGGATGAGGTAATTAACAAATTGTTCTTATCATAGCCTTGCTAAAAGAAATAGATGTCCACCAATTGACTTAGGTGAGATCTGGCACTTAACTTAGTGCATTAGGTTCTTCCATATTAGTACTAGATCATAACAGGCAGATGGTACTGGATCACGACAGGGCGCAAAAGGTGGTACCGGATTATGACAGAGCATGGTCGTTGGTACCAGATCGCAACAGATGCTATTTTGGTACCGGATGCGCTTGGTACCGGATTCAGACAACAACAATCTTGGCATGCAGGTACCGGATGGCTGAGCTGGTACATGAATGCTAGACATCTAAAGGTCAAAGATTCACATATGACAAATCGAGCATTAGTACATGAAATATTTAATTCCTTAACTCAATAAACCACAAAATGCATGAATTAACCATACTTTACCTTATGACCTTATTACTGGCAATTGGTAGCGTTCTTGTCATTCACTCAAGCTTTAGGTAGGCCAAAAAGGTATAGGTGAAGAGTATAATAGGGTAATGAGAATGTCAATTTCATGTCTCAACAGGGACCACAACATCAACAACAATGTCGACTGCAACAACAACAGTTTATGCCTGTTCAGCAGAACATACCAGGATTCTAGGCCAGTGGGTCGTCAACTTCTACTTTGGGTACCAGGAGTACTGGACCAAATAAGGGGTGTTGGAAATGTGGGGAGACACACTACCAACACAATTGCCAAGTGGAGAGGACTAGAGCATATGGATCAGCTGGACCCACTACCGTGGGAGAAATGGGCAAGGCCCATCGGATTCATGCAGTGGTGAATAACCACTAGGAAGAGCACCAGTAGACTATGCTCGAGATGTCAGGTACCATCTCTGACCAGACCCTTATTATTTTTATAGATCTCGGTGCAACTAAGAGTTTCATTTCTAGTGCAACGCTAAAAAGGATTAAGATAAATGCTATCGAACAAGATGAGTTTAGCTTTGTAGAGATGGCCTCGAGTGCCAAATAAAAGGTTGGAGGAAAGGTTACAGGCTGTACCCTTAACCTGGGAGAGTTTGTCACCAGGTCCAACTTATACGTCATGATCTTAGGATCTTATGACGTCGTGATTGGTATGGACTAGTTGGAATCGCATCAGGCAATACTCAACTGTAAGACAAAACGGTTGAGCTTGGTTGATGATGAGGGACAAAGACGTGTGATTGTAGGATGAAACTAGGGAGTTTCCCTGAGGTTCATCTCTTCCTTGCAGTTACAGAAGAGCATGCGCAAGGGATGTAAGATTTATGTGATCCTTGCGTTAAATGAGAAGGGAGTAGCGGAAGGTCTAGAACACCTTCTTGTGGTGAGAGAGTTTGTGGACATCTTCCGAGAGGAGTTACCTGGGATGCCGCCAAGGAGGGAATTGGAGTTTACCATAGACCTGAAACTGGGGATTGAACCGATAGTGAGAATGCCTTATCGTATGTCAACTCCAGAGTTACAAGAGTTGAGAATGCAACTAAAGGATTTGCTGGACCTGGGACTTATACATCCGAGTGTGTCACCGTGTGGTGCGCCTGTTATTTTCATACGAAATAAGGATGGGTCATTGAGAATTTGCATTGACTACCATCAATTGAACAAGGAAACAATCAAGAATCAGTATCTGTTTTCAAGGATTCATGATCTGTTCCATCAGATGAAGGGTGAGACAATGTTTTCAAAGATCGATTTGCGATCAGGGTATTACCAGTTACGGATCAAGGAGGATGACATCCCTAAGACTGCCTTTAAGATGAGGTTTGGACATTACAAGTTTACTATTTTACCATTTGGATTGACAAATTCCCCAGGGGTATTTATGAGTGTGATGAACAAGGTGTTCCACGAGTACTTGGACAAGTTCGTCCAAGTATTCATTGACGATATTTTGATTTACTCTTGGACGACGGAGGAGCATGAAGAGAACTTGTGCTTGGTACTACAGGGTCTGCGAGAACACAAATTTTATGGGAAGTTATCTAAATGATTGTTTTATCAATCGAATATTCACTACTTAGGGAATGTACCGGAAGTGTGTAGCTTCATGGGTTTAGCAGGATACTATCAATAGTTCATCGAGGGATTTTCGAAGATAGAAAATCTGATCATGAAATTGCAAAAGAAGAAAAAGAAGTTTGTTTGGACTGAGAAATGCGCGGAAGAATTTTAGAGGCTCAAGGATCTGTTGAAAATGACACTAATACTAAAGGTCCTTGACATGGATGTGAAATTCTTGGTATGCACTGACGCATCCAAGGAAGGCTTAGGCAGAGTCTTGATGCAAGACGGTCGAGTGATCACTTACATCTTGAGAAAACTGAGAAGGCATGAGGAGAAGTATGTGACGCATAATTTGTAGTTGTTATCCATTGTATATGCCTTGAAGGTTTGGAGACACTACCTTGTTGGACAAAAATTTGAACTAAAGACGGACAACTGTGGACTACAACACATCTTTACGAAAAGCGACCTGAACACGCGACAACGACGTTGGTTGGTATTTCTTAGCAAGTACGATTTTGAGATTACTTACATAAAAGGAATAGTGAATCGAGTGGCAGATACATTGAGTTGGAGACCACACATATTTTTGGTGTTTCCTCTTCAGATGAATCTACATGAAAAGATTCTAACTTTACAGTGCGACGATGACTGATACAAAGAGGTCAAGGATTTTATCGGACAAAACACAATGATGGTACCAAGATTTGAAGGATTTACGTTTGACAAAGATGTTCTAATGAGGTTTAAAAATTAGATTTACGTACCACCAAATGACGAGTTGAGGATTTTGATTCTAAACGAGGCTCACAAAGAAGTATACATGGCTCACCCTGGAGTCACAAAGATGAGGGAAAACCTTAAAACCTTATTCTTCTGGAAGGGAATGAAGGCATACATAGTTAACTATGTGGAGAGATGTCTAGAATGTCAGCAGGTAAAGGCTGAACATAGACATCCAACATGATTACTACAACCACACGCTATTCTAGAATCAAAATGGGAGTTCATTTCGATGGATTTCATTGTTGGATTGCCATTGACAGCAAGGAGACACGACTCGATTTTTGTCGTAGTTGACACTCTGACGAAGAGTGCTTATTTTATTCCTGTACGTACGATGTATTAGGCACCTGACATATCTAGAGTTTTCATCATTGAGATTGTGAGGATGCATGGCATACCTAAGAGGATTATATCTGATCAAGGATCGATGTTTACTAGACGATTTTGGACTAGTTTCCAAGAGGCCTCGGGAACCCAACTTAACTTTAGTACTACGTATCACCCAAAGACTAACAGGTAGATCAAATGAACAAACCAAATCTTGAAAGAGATGTTGCGCATGTACATGATGGACCAGAAAAAGTGTTGGGAAGAATTCTTTCCATTGGTAGAATTTGCTTATAACAACAGTTACCAAAGCACCATTAAGATGGCGCCTTTCAATTTTATTTACGGGCGACCATGTCAGATGCCTTTGAGTTGGGATTGGCTTGAGGATAGGGTCTTGGTGGGACTAGAAGTGATCCAAAAAATGGAAGATTAAATTCAAAAAATAAGACAAAGGATCAAAGAAACACAGGATTGACAAAAGAGTTATGTCAACGCGCACCGTGTCGACCATAGTTACGAAGTTGGTGATCAAGTCTTCTTGCAGGTAAAACCGCATAAGAGTTGGATCAAGTTTGGAAAGGGAGATAAACTCTCCCCTAGGTTCATGGGACCGTTCAATATTGTGGAGAGGAAGAAGCCCGTGGCCTATCGACTAGCCTTGCCTGATTCTTTGAGGCACACACATAATGTTTTTCATGTTTTTGTTTTGAGACATTATATTAGTGATCCTACACATGTTATTGACATGAGTTCCTTGCAGGTATCGGATGAGGGGGCACTCATGGCTGAGCCGATCCGCATCCTGGATCATCGCATTCGATAACTATGACGCTGAATAATAGAATAGGTCAAGGTCCAGTGGGAAAAATATAGTCCGCACTCGACGACTTGGGAGGATGCATATGATATGCGCCAACAATTTCCATTTTTGTTTGATAGATAGGCTTTTGACACTGTGATACACATTTTTTTTTAGCACTTATATACTGTGAAACTTCAGGATGAAGTTTATACCAAGAGGGTTGTATGTAACATCCTGCTCTTACGCACACTGAGCAGACTTCTTCTTTGAGGACACTTTCTTGTAAGTGATCCAGATTATATTACTATTGGGCATTTGATCATCATTATGAGGCATTATGGATATGATGACATGTTGTTTTGATGTATTGTTATAGACATGTGCTATTGACTTGGTTCTCTTGAGTGTGCAGGATTTTGTACCTCGAGGATGTAGAGGCATCGATGAAAACCTTGGACTTTGGATCGAGTGAGGGAGTGGACTATTGGGGTTTGATTGTTGTATATATGACATTTGTGCATCTGATTAGATGTTACGATTATGGATATTATTTATGACATGATTCATTGATGATGTAGGCTGACGATAGCTTGCTGACCAGACTCACATGTGGAGTAGAGGGGTCACGCACAACTACCAGATATGTTGAGGGAGAGGTGTGGAAAATAGCCCTGCCACAACCTACTAGCACTCTCATCATGGCTCGAACTGTAGGTTAACGAACACCTAGTTCTAGGAGACACACGATTCCGTGAGGGAAGACTGCGACAGTCGCTCACAATGATTCTAAGGGACGTGCAATAAGGTAGGGGAATTATTCCTTATAGGCCCTTAGTCTCCCACAAGATTACCTGACAGAGTACTGACTCCAGGGGTTTTTGATGTCTACCAATTTAGTCAAGAGGCGAGTGGCATCCTTGGAGGACATAGTGTGTCCTGAAGGGCACGTCGCATAAGAAAAATAGAAAGAGGTGAGTGACACCCTTGGAGCATGTAGTGCATCCTGAAGGGCATGTCGCATAAGAAAAATGGAAAGAGGCGAGTGGCACCCTTGGAGCACGTAGTGCATCCTAAAGGGCACGTCGTGCAAGGGAAACATAATGAGGCAAGTGGTACCCTTGGAGCACCTACTGCATCCTGAAGGGCACGTTGTGTTGTTAACTAATAAGTGAATAAACCTAGATGGCCTTAGAACAAATATTGTGATAAGAAAGATTTAAAAACAAATTCCCTAATAAAATGTCGGCCAACCTAGGAAAATAAAATCTAAGTCTAAGTGATACTTGTGGTAAAAAAAATAAAAATTAAATAAATAAACAAATATATATATACAAATAAATAAATAATACTAATAATCATCATTAAACATGTGACGAGAAGGGGGTAAGAAATTCAATTAATTTATAAAAATCAAATTACCTTGGGGGATTACTTTTTAACAAAAAGGGAAATAATTGTTTTGTTACTTATGCTAATTAAAAAGTTATTAATTAAAAAGAAAAAGGGGAAAAATGTAATTTCCTACACTTGCTAATTAGAGTTTTATATTAAAAGGGAAAGAGAGAAATTTAAAAGAATTAGGAAACTAAGGGAAAAAGGGGAAACATAAAGAAAAAGGGAAACACAAGGAAAAAGCAGAATGACTAACTTGGCAAGGAATCTTCCCTTTATGAACTTTCTAAATTGAACTCACCTAGTAAATTAGTAAGGGGGTAAGTCATTAAAATGTGTAAGGTAATATGGGGACACCTAGGAGAGACTCTAGGAATGCTTTTAGGTGGGTGAGGGAAATAGGAGCAATTAAATAATTAATGAAATTAATTTCTGGTGCAATGAAAGGGATGGGCGACACATGTACGGGGAGGATTTTTTTGAATTAAATTTTTGAACATTAAATTAAATGGGAATTTGGGAAATAAATGACTTAGAAATTCTGTATAAAGGGGGGAGGAGGAGGAGGATGGATCTCTTTTGTTATGCATAACATTACACTGCATAATTTTAGACTTAACTGACTTATCTTATGGGAGTCGGGATACCCAGCTCGGTGAGGAGTGGTAGCTCGGCCTTGTGAGGTGAGTTGGGAGCTAGTTGTTTTCTGGTTTAGTGTGCATGGCCCCTTTGTGGCTTGGGGGGCTAAGGGGGAAGAAGAGTACCCCTAGCGTTGGCTAGGAGGTATCGGTGAAGTCTCATCGGTCGGCAAGTGGGAACTGCACAGAGCGCCCGGGACAATGACTCGAAGCGGGCAACTTGGGCTATGGTATGATTGCTTGTATTATGCATGGTAGATTATTATAGACCTCACACTTTCATTTCTTTACTTTTAACTGTGTAAAGAAGGTGTTGGAATTAGCATTTTAATTGAGAACTTAATTTTCCTCTTAGCCTTAAGCTCGCTGCTTGACTTGATTCCCTTGGCTCTCGATCCCTGAATGTTGTGACTGTCCTATTGGTTTTTGATTTATTGTGACGAGTTGTGATTTACTTCGTCCTCATCCCTAGATCATTAGTCCATGCCTGAGCAGTCGGCCAGGAGCCGGATCGACGATCGTCACTTTGGTGTTAATAGACCTATAGATCCTAAAGCCCCGCTTTTATGTGCGTGGATAATGAGCAAATGATGTTTCTGCCCAGTCGTCTACCTGTGTCGATTGTTCTTGTCTAATTGAGGGTCTTTGCACCTTCTTGCGTTGAGTAATTCTGCCATTATTTTCAATCTTATCTGTGAACCGTTGACTACCCCTGCATTTTTAACTCTGCGTCCTCAAATTTTTAACTCTGCATTTTACCATTTTATAGTCAACATTTTTCCCCCTCATCGGATTGCAACCTTGCCATGATTTAGATTGCAATCTTACCCTTCTAGACTGCAAATGTTATTTCATGTTGTTATCATTATCAGTTATCATTTTTGTCGGCATTTTTTAGTTGGTTTTATATCTTCATTTTATTTAATGGCAGTGTTATCAGTTTTTGATAGTATTTTCAGCAACCCATTTTATGGCTTCTTATGTACCCAACAGACACATAAAATTAAGACCCTTAGCATTTGAAGTTTGGAACATCTTCAGCCTGAGCTCAACCCTTTCTAGTCTGCGTTTTCATCTTTGTATAACCTGCACTTTCAGTGTGCGTTTAAGCAATGAGAGATACATCATTTGGCTGCGTTCTTGTTCTAACCCCAACACCAATGAACCTGTTATTTACACCTACATGTTTAGGAACCCTTGCCAAAAAACCCGTGGTCTTGGCCCTTTTACTATATATTTTGTGGAGTTAAACTCTCCTTCGATTTGACTGTTTACACAACGTTTTTTTTGGACAACGATTTTTATTTCTACAACGACTTTGGTTTTTAAATATTAGACATTCTGCGTTCATTAACACCCTGGAATTATACACCTGCATTTTTTTTTAACTTGGTGACAACGATTTATGCATTTAACCACACAATGATTCTTTTGTATTTCTCAGCAATATCCCATATAACTTAGCAATACATTTGTTATGACAACAATGTCTTAACATAAACATTACGGGCGGACAATAAATAATGATGGAAAGAAAATCTATTTCAACAATTTATGATTGATGTATTACCCAACAATGTCATTTTCCCTCTGCGATTTGGTAGATTAAATGTCAACTATTTCAGTTAGTGCTCTGCGTTTTTGTATACACGTCATATTTATTAATGCTGGGTCACAAAGATATCATCAAATATTTATGGATGGTGTGTTGACTGTGTCAATTCCTGCGTTAAATTGGAAAATTACCTGCGTTTTGAACCTCAAAGTTTGGTGAAAGATAGTCAGAGTTACCTTTAAATGTTAGGTAGCATGCCAATGCTTGGCAGTGCATAAAAAGTCAGCAACTCTCCTGTGGTGCGGTTTTTACCCTTTAAATTTTCTTTTACCTTCTTTCCTATAGACATAAATGCTATTATTTTTCTTTAATACAAGATGGATATCCACAGACAATGTTTTAATTTGTCTGCGAATCTGGTGGAGGCATTTTAGCTCAGTACTTGAACAACAATGAAATTTTGTTGGCGAAGTCTTTGTTGATTAATAGCGATTTTCCTTTATTATGACAACGATACATACGATATCCTCTTGCTATTTTCATCTTTATTTTTATAGTGTGAACCCCCTTTTTATTTATATAGTGTAATTTTGTTTCATAGTGTAAACTCATTCTTTTTATTTATATAATGTAAATCCCATTCATAGTGTAAAACCATTTTTATGCATATTGCGTAAATTCATTTTTATATATCATGGAAATCTTGTTCAAGGACAACTATATAATTGATTGTTTAAATAAATATTATGGATAAAACAGAAAGATTTTATTAATAGCATAGTGACTGTGATTTTATTGATAGCATGTTTTATTAGCGACAATTTTTAGTAATAGCATACTGATAGGATGTTAACACTTTTTAATTAAAAGACAACAAGGTCATTAATGGTCAGCAAATTTATATTTAAAGACAACAATTAAATTCTTGTAGTGTCAGTTTTAAAGGATATCGATAGATACTCATCTGATATTGGGATTGGATTTTAGTTGCAACAAGAAATTGTTTAATAATAATCTTTTATTATGTATAGATTGATTTTGTTGCGCAAGGAAGTTGTTGTGTCATAAGAATGTCATAGTCGTCTTGTTGACTTGTCGGTTGGGTGCCAGGGTTTTTCGTCATGTGTTGGGATGGTTAAGTTGTACTCCGTGCAAGTTAGATTTATCTTGAGTCCTTGGTCCGGATAGGTCTTGTGCGTTAGGGTATTGTCGTACCTATCACCTGGGGCGGCATGATTCCGGGTGAGGGGATCATGGTGCGACCTATCAGATAGAGGCGAATGATGACTTGGTTGAAATCGGTGCTTCCCGTTGAGGGAGTTGTTCATTATAGTTGTTGACAGCGCTTGGTTTTAATCCCTTCGTGCATTTTTTTGTGCGCCATAGAGGTTCTAGTTAAGGGCCATCGAAACCATTGTGTCAGATTGTGGATGTTGTCCCTTATCATGTAGGTGTTGTCGGTGTGTGTCGGGCGGGTAGTGATTTCTCTCTGTTGCTTACGCATGTTTCACCCAGTTTTTCTTGTTAATTCCTTTATTTTTTTTTTCTCTAAGGAAAAAATTATGGGGAAACTAACAGGATGCTTTCCATATTTATGGATAATATTTCTAGTAGACTCATTAGTATAGATTAATATGCTTCATGTATAGAAACTTGAAGCTTGGCATGAAAGTAACCAAATCCCTAACAACATTGACACCAACCTATTAAGCTAACCCCTTGAACTCAAAAGCATAATTTTTATAGATAAACTCCTTTAATTAAAATTTCACATAAACTTGTTAGTTTTCACATCACATTAAACTAGGTGAAACTTGTTAGTTCCTTTATTTTTTATTAATGATGACCTTTTACAAAATAGAAATACACCCAATATAACATGAATGAATAATTCTTATGCTTAGTGGCAATTTTTTATGACTTTAATTTGCATCATATATCTTGGACATCTTCACCAACGTGCATACTACATGTTGTTTTGTTTATCCCATAAGATTACTTTTCCCTTTTTCTTTTTCTATATGACAATAAGTTTGGTTTGTTGAAGTTATTTATGTTTTTTATTATTATTATGATGATGATGATTAACATCCATTGAGACCAATTAGTTTATTGGACCTTAAAAGGGTAAGAGATTACTTAGATTTCTTTAAAATTGTATTTCTATGTTCAAAAAGCACTGAGAGAAGTGTTCCAAGATCACCATAGTTTTGATGACTTAGGAGGTTAGGAAGATTTGTATTGTAGAAAGAATTTTTAAATTGGGATATGATTTGGCTATAGGTGGGGCAATCTAAGAGGAATTTTTTCCCACCTTCAACCCTCTTAGTGACACAAAGATGACAAATTCTTTCATCCCATATTGTTTTGGGAATTGTCCAATGCTCAGTTTCACTGTGTAGCTCGTGAGAGTTTGTTCCTATTTTAGCAATGTTGATTTTCTTCTTTTCACTTCTCAAAATTGAGAGGTACTTTTGATCTTTTAAATCAAGGTTGACCACCTCCTTGAAGTATCTTAATTTCATTTTATCCTCTAATTCTTTATCACACCACATATTCTCCTTAAATTTAGAAGTGGTAATATTTGTAATATTATTGGTACTCTGCATGACGACTTCTTCTTCTATTTCTCAACGATTTAGCCAAGACTTGACATCTTTATGCCATCCTTGCTTGAGCCGTTGGTGGTTTTGGCTAGAGTTTGAAGCAATTTTTGGAAGCCTCTTGTCATCCATGTTGTTTATCTTGTTCTTGTAAGTTATGTTTCTAATCATAACATTGCTCTCAATGGGGGAAATACTTGCTTCTATGAGGAGGATATTATATGGTGTATTCTCATATAGACCAATGGATCAAAAACACTAGAGATAAAATGAGATTGTTTATCATATCATAAAAAAAATAAAAGAAATTATTAACATTTATTCAATTTATTTTAGTTTGTTGTATATGTGTTCAGCTTGTTTTATAAAGGGAAACCAATTTTGAAAAGTCAAACACCTTTATTTAAATATACATAAAAACTTTATTCCAAAATTCAAAAAGGTTAATTTAATTAATACCAATATTGTTGAGTTAATTCGATACGAATAAATACTTGATTTAAATCTTATTATATTAAACATAAATTTAAATGAACAAACTTACTAAAAATACCATCCAAAAATATGAAATATGTTTTAATTTTCTTTGTAAAATAATTTTTAAATAATAATAATAACTTTACGTCTAATACAATTTAAACTTAAACTGTTTACAAAATCATACCAAAAAATTGTATTATAATTAATGTAAAACCCTAAACCTCACAATATATAAAATAATAATCATAGTGTTATTAGTCACTGCCATGGGACTATAACAATGAGTTTGCTTTTGATGTGACATTAATTTGCCTTTTACCATAAATTTGTGTATGCAATGTAATGTTTAACATAGGAAAACAAATATATATTTTTGGATATAATAAAAATATTTGGTTGATAGAATTGAAGTGTTATTGCTCTCTTCATGTATTTCAATATGTAGAATTAATTACATAATCAATGAATTTCACCAATCGCCACATCTAAATATAAAAAATTCTACTATGTATTTATTATTATGCATTTTTATATTTATTATCTAATATATTATTTATTATTATATTTATATTATATTTATTATTATATTTATATTATATTTATTATATATTTATTATATTTATATTATATTTATGAATATTATAGTTCCATTAAGATTACGGTTCATTATACATTTTGAATAACAAACAACCACCAATTATTATCTTTTGACAAAAAATATTCATTACTTATGCATTTAGTTATATTAAGTTTCATTGTTCAACATATATTTCCCAACTAACTCGGCAGGGACTGCGTTGCCATGCAACCCTTGTTTACTCTCATCCCATATGCAAGATACCGGATATAATAAATATGCAGAACATAATTAAAATGCTAGAAATGGCAGAATAACAGTAATATATCCAGCACAATCTCCACAATAACACAAAAATGATATAAGAACAACAACATAAATAACACTTTGATTCAGAAAGCAATGTCCACAGGCCTCTTCGAGGGGGCAACCTCCAATCGAGCAGTGCTCTGTTACAATAATCTCCAAGCTAGGGTTTTCATACCCTCAACCTTTATTTATACTAAATATGTCTATCAAGAGAAGCATCTAGAGGAAGATCCTTCTACAAGAGGAAGCTTCTATTAGGTCCTCTTACATCCGCCTTATTCTATTTTATTGAAAGGCCTTATTAATATTGACCTTTATTACATCCGAATATATTGATCTACCTATGTGCGGGTTAGGACCCTAACATGTCCGCCCCCTTAAAAACAACCTTGTCCTCAAGGCNGTTGCCTGCATCAGAGAACCATCAAGGCTTGAGATGTGGAAACTGCTGCAGAATGGTAGCTGGTTCCCAAGTGGCATCTGCTAGAGTCATATATTTCCACTCGACTAGCACTTCCTTGATGGTTCTCTGATGCAGGCAACGCTCACGCTGGTCCAAAACTGCTTCTGGTTGTAGCCAAATGGATCCTTCTTCAACTAACTTGGGAAGGTTGGTTTGAATTTGGCACCTAGTTCCAATCACCTTCTTTAAGCATGAAACATGAAAAATTGGATGTAGCTTCGACTGACTGGGAAGAGCTAACTGATATGTGACTTGTCCCACATGCTTGAGAACTGTATAAGGACCATAAAATTTGGGCGCTATCTTTTGAAAATGCTCGGCCTTGAGGGAATTTTGCTTGTATGGTTGTAGTCACAGAAACACCTGATCCCCTTCCACAAATTGACGTTCAGAGCAACCTTGATCTGCTTATTTCTTCATGTGATTCTGTGCCATGACCAAGTTCTCTTTAAGGGTACAAAGAATATCCTCTCAGAATGTAAGTGTTTGGTCAACCACCTGGACCTTCGAGGTACCCGGTAAGTATGAGAGAACTGAAGGTGTCTTCTGTCTATATACCGCTTCAAAAGGAGTCATGCGAGTAGCTGTATGGTAGGGAGTATTGTACCACCATTCAGCTAGGGGTAGCCATTGAGCCCACTAATGTTGTTTTTCAGAGGCAAAACACCTTAGATATGTTTCCAAACACTTGTTGACAACTTCCGTTTGACCATCAGTCTGGGGATGATAAGCTGTGCTGAGATGCAATTAGGTGCCCTGTAGCTTAAACAGTTCTTGCCAAAAATTGCTTGTGAAAGTTGGGTCACGATCATAAACAATAGAGTGCGGCATACCATGAAGCTTGAAGACCTGGTCCATGAAAAGTTGAGCCACTGTGGATGCAGTAAATGGGTGTTGAAGAGCACAGAAATGAGAATACTTGGAAAGGCGATCCACAACCACCATTATGACTAATTTATTCCCTGATTTGGGTAAGCCGATAATAAATTCCATAGAGATATCCTTCCAAATAGCAGGTGGAATTGGAAGCGATTGTAGTGTGCCCAGAGATTTGACTGTTTCTCCCTTGTTGCGTTGACACACCTCACATTCAGTGACAAAATTACGGATGTCCTGTTTCATACCATCCCAGAAAAAAGAATGTTTGACCTTATCATATGTTTTGGTGAACCCTGAGTGCTTCGTTGTGGGTGTAGCATGAAGCTCAGAAAGTACCATGGATTTAAGCTTTGATTGTTTACTTAAATACAAATCACCTTTGTATCAAAGCTCATCCTGGAGCCAAGAGTACCCTGGGGGAGCCAGAGCCTTGGTCTGCAATTGCTGGATCAGATGCAAACTTTTGGGATCTTGAAGCCATTCCTGGCGCATAGCTTGGAGCCAATCAGGTACAATGAAGGAAAGGAAAAAAAGGGATCCTTCTTCTTCATATTTTTGGGACAGTGCATCCACCACTACATTGTCTTTGCCCTTATTGTAAATGATCTCATAATCATAACCAAAGAGCTTAGTCACCCATTTTTGTTGCCCCTGGGAGGAAATGCGTTGTTCCAGAAAGTACTTGAGGCTTTGATGGTCGGTCTTAATTTGGAAGCATTTCCATAAGAGATAAGGGCGCCACAGATCAACGTCATGCAGACTAGCCAACATTTCATTTTCATAAATGGGTTTGCCCAGATTCCTTTCAGACAATTGCTTACTGGTGAAGGCCAAAGGTCAACCCTCTTGCATAAGGACAATGTCGATTCCTTTCCCCGAGGCATCACATTCCAACACAAAGGTCTTTGTGAAATCAGGAAGGGACAGAACCAGAGTGGTACACATGGTCATCTTCAAGGTTTGAAAAGCTTGAGCAACGGCTGGAGTCTAAGTGAAAGAGTTCTTTTTTAGGAGAGCAGTGAGAGGTGATGAAATCTTTCTGTAGTTCTTAACAAACTTGCGATAATACCCTGTTAAGCCCATAAATCCACGCAATCTTTTGAGAGTCTTTGGGTGTGGCTAGTCTTGCATAGCTTCAATCTTTTTTGGATCCACCCCGATGCCATCCTTTCCAACCAGATGATCCAAGTATTCTACTTCTGAGGCACCAAAAGCACATTTAGACTGTTTCAGGAAAAGTTGGTGCTGGGAGAGGAGATGGAGAACTTGATCCACACGAGTAAGATGGTATGTCCAGGTTTTTCTATAGATGAGGATATCATCAAAGAAAACTAAGACAAAATGAAAGAGAAAGGGATGGAAGACATGATTCATGAGGCTTTGGAAGGTGGAGGGGGCATTACACAAGACAAAGGGCATGACCAAAAACTCATAGTGGCCCTCATGAGTGCGAAAGGCCATCTTGGGAATGTCTGCCTCTTTCATCCATATCTGGTGATAGCCCGAGCAAAGATCAAGTTTAGTAAAGAATTGGGTGCCACTCAATTCATCCAGGAGGCCATCAATGATATGAATGGGAAATTTGTCTTTAATGGTCAGTTTGTTGAGGACACAAAAGTCAGGACACATTCTCCAAGAACCTTCTTTCTTTAGGACCATGACTACAGGAGAAGAGTAAGGGCTCATACTAGGGTGGATAATGCCTGCATTAAGGAGTTCCTGGACCATTTTCTCAATTTCATTTTTTTGTGAAAAGGGGTGGTGATATGGACGGATATTGGGAGGAAGGATTCCGGGTACAAGGGGAATAGAATGATCATGAACACTGTAGGAAGGAGGGAGTCCTTGGGGAGTGGAAAATACCATTTGATGTTTAGAAAGGAGAGCTTGGAGTTCATGCGGCACCAGGGGTGTCTCTGTTGCTTGGATGGCATGGAGTTGGGAAATGACACCAGAATGACCTTTTTTGAGCAAATTTTCCATGCGATGAGAACTAATGACCTCAGGTGAACCAGTAGTGATGCCTTGGAATTTATATTGGTGGCCTTCCTGGTCGAATTGCATGGTTAATGCCTTAAAATCCATGAGAATGGGACCCAAATTTCTTAGCCAGTTGACACCCAACACAATGTCACAACCACCCATGTCGATAGCAAACATATGGGATTTTAGGTGGTAGTCACCGATTTGGAGACGCACATTTTCGCAGTGCCATCCACATTTCATGGAACCACCATTGGAAATCATGATTTGGAAATTTTTGATAGCATGGATGTAGCAATGAGTTTCTTGGGCAATGCGGCAATGAATCAAATTATGGGTGCTTCCACTATCAACCAGAATGATGACCTTCCGATGCTTGATGTAACCGATTAACTTGAGTGTTTGGGGAGCGGAAAAGATAGTGAGAGCATTGAGGGAAATGACGAGTTCTACTTTGAGAGGGTCTGAGGTAGGGGTTATGTCAGTGATTTCAGGTGACTCAGACACAAGGGGAGTTTCAACATCGTCTTCCGCAATATCCTCAGAGATAGCCATAAAAAGATTTTGTTCCTTACACTTGTGGCCTGGGAAATATTTGTCATCACAATTATAACAAAGGCCTTTGAGTTAGCGTTTAGCCATTTTAGCCCTGGTCAATTGTTGGATCTTTAATGGGGTGGACAGAGTAGTTAGAGTAAGGGTGAGGGATAAAGGAGGGTTTTCGGTTTTGAGATGATACAACTTGTTGTGCTTCTTTAGCTCTTTGAGTAGCCTCCACCCAAGTCGAGGATTGAGCCATGAGGACATGGGCCCGAATCTCCTCCTTGAGGCCACTGATAAAACACTCTCGAAAGAAAGCATTAGTTATGCCCTCTGTTCGAAAATCCAGGCGCTCAAAGGCAGCTCTGAAGTATTCTACTATTCCAGATTGTTTCAACTTTGTCAAATGACCCAAATGGTTGGTGTCCATGTCAAAGCATTCATAAAGCTCAGTTACAAATTGGGTCCAAGCAATATACCCTTGACGGGAAGTTTTTCTCCATTGCCAACGTTCCTGATCTAGATGGAGAACACCATACCGGAGTTTGGCCAAGTCATCTGTGATGTCATATAAAGAGAAATAATGTTCCATTTGGGTTACCCAACCAGTGGGGTCTAAGCCATCAAATTTGGTCACATCCACCCACGAAAGGTGTATGCCACATTGAAAGTGTTGGTGTTGAAAGGTATGGGAATGGGAGGAATGTTCGCCTTTGGTCTTTGGAGGTGCTTTAGAGAAATGGTCATCTGTAGGGATCTTCAGTTTGGTGTAGAGGGATGCAAAGACAGATTCAAGCTAGGTGGTCAGTTCTTGTTTGACTTCCTCCATTGAGGAATGCATGGTTGTATTTATGGTTTCATTGATGGATGAATCGATGGAGGCAATAGTAGCATTGAGTTGTTTCACTTCTTTTTGGGTCTCGAGGAAACCATATTGCAAGGTGTTGAAGCGAGTTTCCAGATCTTGGCTACAGGTATGGGCCATGAGGATGGGTGAACTGAAAAGGGGCGAGCGGGGTAAAAAATTTTGCCGAAAAATGATATGGATGAATGTGATAAGGGCGGATAGATGAATCCAATGGAATAGGTCTCAAATAATGGTGAAAAAATTTCCAGACTCGTTTTTTTTTTTTTACACTTGCTGAGTTATACTCCAGTCTGAAGAATACTGTGGTGATGAAATCCCCAAATTCTTAACTAGAAAGAAATGTGTATTTACTTGGAAACCCAAACACAGTTGCGCAGCAATAGATATGGTCTGTTTTAATTTGTTTATGTTTCTATCCCCCAAGGGTTAGGTATTCAAGGGTTCTACAGACAAGGGTTTGCCCTGTGCTATAGCTCTCTGATATATGTGCGGGGTCCAACAGTAGTACTCAACCCAATATATCATGGCACTAACTAAGGAGGATAGACCGTACCCTTAGCTGTACTACCCGACTACCCAGGTACTAGAGAGTATCTTCCTGAGTGCTATTCTCGGTGACACTATAGTAGTTTGGTGGCTGATAGGTTTATCTAAAGAGGGATTCAGGAAATCTAGGCCGATCCATACACAGGTGTTGTCTGATGCGCTATCACTCAAAGGGGTACCAACAGGGGTTACAAGGGTGGCCAACAGATGTGCGCTTAGGAACCACTTGTATTTCCTGCGTGTATGAATCTCTCAACTATGGGTTTATGTGTGTAATGACAGATCTACATGGCTTAAAGATGTCAGAATACGTCTCTACCCTGAAAAAAAAATTCCCATAATTTTTGCCAAGGAAAGTGCTCTGATACCACTTGCAAGATACCAGATATAATAAATATGCAGAACATAATTAAAATGCTAGAAATGGCAGAATAATAGTAATATATCCAACATAATCTCCACAATAACACATAAATGATATAAGAACAACAACAAAAATAACACTTTGATTCAGAAAGCAATGTTCACAGGCCTCTTCGAGGGGGGCAACTTCCAATCGAGCAATGCTCTGTTACAATAATCTCCAAGCTAGGGTTTTCATACCCTCGACTCTTATTTATACTAAATATGTCTATCAAGAGAAGTATCTAGAGGAAGATCCTTCTAGAAGTGGAAGCTTCTATTAGGTCCTCTTACATCCGCCTTATTCTATTTTATTGAAAGGCCTTATTAATATTGACCTTTATTACATCCGAATATATTGATCTACCTATGTCCGGGTTAGGACCCTAACACCGTAAGTGAGATGGTATACACTTTCTTATGAATCATTTTAATTGAGATAATGTAAATGACGTGGACTTACATAACAAGGAAACAATCACTCATGAAGGTGGTATTATAATTTTGTATTTGATTAAAAATACATTAAATATGGAAAGAATTTATTTACGCTCCTACGATTTGGGATCGATGCTCTTACACTTCACAATGGATATGAGGAAATATCATGTTATAAAATTAAAATAATAAAAAAATTGTTGTAATAAAATTATACTATATAATTACCTCGATTGGGTGTTGACAAGTGGGGTAATGACCGCTCCCATGTGTTGTATCATTGTCACCATGCTCTATGTTGATGACATAGAAGTAATTGAGGGGATTTTAGGCTCTGGGGTCAATTGTGAAGAGGAGGGGATGAGGGAGGGAGTACGAGACTCCTCTCATCCATTGCTAGAATCATGACCTTGGGTGGCGAGGAAAAAAAGTTGGACAAGGAAAGGAACACCATGAATCCTAAAAGGGGGGTTTCCTAGTTATGGGAGGGTTCTAAGAAAATCCATGGTCATCATTTCTTGGAGAGGCGAGGAAGGATGCAAGATGGAAATATGGTTGCATTAGAAGAGTTACATCCTCTAGTATACGATGACCAACACTCTTTATCAAATGGTTCACACTCCCCAGAGTATGACGATGGTCACAAACATGGAATTGGGATCCTAACACTCTTTGGGCACACCTTCACTCTGTTTCCAAGTATATCCATGTCCAATTTATGGCATTTATCTTTGTTTCTCTAGATCACAAGATTTGATTGTTTTGGGGTTTGATGTCTGTTTACCACCCTCAACAAATTGGGTAATTGTTTGGCATGCTTGGATTTGAATGTTCTGTTGGTAGTCTTTGGGAGGAAGATAACTTTTTTTTTATGTGTTTTTCAATTCGTTTCCTTTTCCCTATTTCATTCTAGTTTGGTCATTGGTGTTGCTAAAGTGGTTTTCAATTTTTTGGGGGGGTCTTTTTCTATTCCGTTAGGATGACAATTAGGGATGACAAAGAGTAGAGAAGGAAGAAGAGAAATAAGGGTGTTGGTTCTTGAAAGGCATCAACCTCTAAGAAACCCAAACATTCTTCCAAGACAAAAAATGAGGCATAGGAGGCAAAGAAAACTTACCAGGAAAATTTCTCTAATGATGCCAAGGTAAAGGTAGATGAGTTGGAGAGATCGGTGAGAGGGAAAATATAGAGTCTAATGGAATATTAGGTATTGAAGGAAGTGGAGTGATGGGTGAAATACTTGGTAGGCCACACAATAATTTTGGATTGCAGAGACATATTGGATGGTTAAACCCCTAATTACTCAAGCCATAAAAAAAAACATGAGGAACATCATGAAAATATTCATACCATTAGAATTTTCGAAGGCAAATTCGAGGCTATGTGAAAGACAATATTTGGAATTGGGATTTTAGTTACATAGGTTGCAAAGGAGAATACATGCAAGAAAAATGAGGAGTGTTTTGTTAGATTAGTCAATGTCTAGGCCAACCCAATTGAGTTCAACAATGATCCTCAACCCTTTAGTATTGCACAAAAGGAGATCAGGGAGGAAGAAGTGTTGTTGGAAGTGGAAATGGAGGAATGTTATCATTCTCAATTGCTTGATGTTTCCATTGATTAGTAGTTTTTTTACTATAATGATTAATTACTTAGGCTGATAGCAATATTGTTTCTTTCTTTATGCAAATCACTGGTTAGATGGAAAACTTTGAACAATCTGATCAAACATGAGATGGTAGAGGACTTGGTTTTCTTCAAGGGAGGCCTCTGCTAGAGACAATTGTAAATTAGTTTTTTGTATATAATGTGACAAGATAACTATGGTTTTTTAGTTTTAAAAAAATTACACTATATAATAAAATAATAGTTAGTTAAATTATACTATATAATAAAATAACAATTAGTTAATTAATTAAATATTTTTTATTTTTTCGAAGTAAGAGTAAAAGGAATTATTTCCCAATTCTTTTGATTATCTAGAATTAATATTTCCTTTAACTGTTTAGACTATCATATACTAAATTTCAAAATCTAGTATGTTTTTATTTCATGATGGCATGCACTTTTGGGTAGGCTATCACTCCTACCATATGCTTTTTGGTTTTCCAAAGGAAAAAAATGTAACTTTTATTAAAAGAAATAAAAATTACATTCTGAACAATGCATGCCGAAAGCATGTGTTTAGGTGTTTAGTTTGGAAAAAAATTTCAACCATAATGGGAAGAAAGACACATAAAAATGCCCTCTAAAGGAGGCCCTAAATCATTTGAAATCTACATTAAAAAATAGCCACAAAACTCATCCAAGAGGAAGCAACAGAGGTAGATCAGAAGAAATCCTGGACAAACTAGGCCAGAGTGGAAAAAAAATCCCTCAAGATCCAGAACCGAAGGGACATCAAAACAATAAAACCGCAACATGGGAAGAGAGAGCCATAAAATGCATGCCCAAACAGGACCTCAAAGTGTTGACCATGGGAAATCAACACTCCATACTCAAAAAGAGAAGACCTCAAAGCTCTGACCTAAATGCCGAAAAAGAAGCAACAAACCCATTATCCACTCCACAAAGAACTAGATCCCGAGTGGAGTGCAGAAAACCCAACCACCAAGGCCTACGGGAAAAACCTGACAATGCATCAAGCCTTGAACGAACAAATGGCTATAACGTCAATAGACCAGGATCCCAAAAATGACAGAACAAAGTTCGAAAAACCATATTTGGAGAAAAAACATAAGAGAAACCACCTCAAATCACTGGTATGAGGACGATGCACCCACGACCGAAGCAACACACCGGAGCCATATCCGCACCAGGGAAATCAAGACCGCCCAACAACACATCGAAATACATATCTACGCCAGAGGGAAGAAAGGAACTCTCGCAAACCATTGAGCCTGAGAGGAAGGGGAGAGATGCAAAAAACAGGAAGAAGAGTGCCCACATGGATGCCTGTGGTCAAGGATGCGGCTAGGGAAACCCTAGCTGTAGAGCCCATCGGTCTTCTCCCATATTTTCCAATTTTTCCATATGGTTTTTGGTTTTGGGTCGTTAATTTGTTTCTTTACATTAAAGGAAGATGAGCTCTTAGCTAGTAAAAAAAAATTTAGAATCACATTCCATTATTGATTAACAATTTTAGACTAATCTACCTCCAAGATACCTCCATTCCTCCCTAACTTTGTCATTGATGTTGCTACCAAGGACTAGATCTGTTGTAGTAGCCAACTCCACCAAGCTTACTCCCATACATAAAAGTAAGAGGTAGAACCCTTGTTATAGTTTAAGGCTAGTCTAATCAACCATTTATATTGATATAAAAAAAAGGAAAATAATGTAGATAAATAATATTAACCACAAAACTAATTTTCCCCAAAGGTATTGATAATAACACAAAACTATTTTTCCCTAAAGGTAGAACAATTTACCAACAAGGGTTGCATGGAATCACAATCCCTACCAAGTTAGTTGGGAAATATATGCTGAACAATGAAACTTAATATAATTAGATGCATAGGTAATGGATAATATTTGTCAAAAGATAATTCATATAATAAAAAAGAATAACATTATTGTTTATGTAAAGAGCAAAATTATAAGAATAAAGTAAAGACATTTAGCATAAAACTTTGTAAAAATAAACAAAAAAGTAAAGTGTTCAATGTGGAGACAAAACTTAGTAAATAAGTGAAATGTTCAATGAGGAGGTTAGCATATGTGAGAAGCAATGTAAAGTGTTTTCAATAAAAACATTCAGCATAAAACTTTGTAAAAATAAGAAAACAGATAAAGTGTTCAATGTGGAGAAAAACTTAGTAAATAAGTGAAGTGTTCAATGTGGAGCAAAACTTAGTAAATAAGTGAAGTGTTCAATGAGGAGGTTAGCATATGTGGGAAGAAATGTAAATAAGTGAAGTGTTCAACGGGAAGGTTATCATATGTGAGAAGTAATGTAAAGTGTTTGGAGGTTAGGATGTGTGAGAACCAATGCAAAGTATCTAGACGTTAGAATTGCAAGAAGCAAAGTGGGTAGAGTTTTTGGCACAAGAGATGAATAGTAAAACTTAATATAACTAAATGAAAAGGTAATATATCCTTAATGTTGACATCAAATGTCTCCCCAACAACCTGTAAATGTTGATAATCAACAAACATTAACACCAAATTCTTTTAACTTTTTAGATATCTCAATACTTTTAGGTATGTACATATATTATAAAATAAGTATATAAAGTGAACACAATGTTTTTATGCATATGCTTAACTTGAAAAATATTTTTAAACGCATATATCTTCTGCACACATATATCTTTGACACAGACATATTATCTACACATATATATCTTCCACACCTTTGCACATGTATATCCCATGAACAACTGACACTTAGTCTAATTTGAACCCTTTTGCAAAGAATTCATATCACTCATCCTCCCGCATTCTCGCACTTTGCATCTCTGCAATTCCAATAGTTCCACAACACATATTCTGGCAAGAAATGTAATTTGCATGATAACCAATTCATTTATGACACATTCATTTTCTAAGATTCCACTGCTAACTCTCGATACTTAGTTGAATTTATTTTAAGTAACAATGTTTATTATAAAACATAAGTATATAAAGTAAAAAAAATGCTTTTATGCATATTTTTAACTTAAAAAATATTGTTTAGTAATGGTCAATTTTAATTTTAATATTTTAATTAGCCATTTTTCAATTTGTTCAGAGTCTTTTGCTATGACCATATCTATGCACTCCACACTCTGAACATATATATATATTCTACACTTCCACACTCTGCACAAGTATATCCCATGCACAACCAACACTAAAATGTAATGTCAAAGCCAAAACCAAACCAAAACCTTCTTAAGAAATCAATTATCATTAATTTTGTATAAATTAACGAATAGAACAAAATCTTTCAAAAATAAGCATTATCAATAATTTTGTATAAATCATTGAAATTACTTGTTTTTCACATTTTGCAGAGCCTTTTGCTAAAACCATATCTATATATCTTCTGCACCTCCACACTCCACACAATTATATCCTCTACACAACCAACACTTTATAAGCTTTGTAAAAATAAGAAAAAATGTAAAGTGTTCAATGCATAGTAAAGCTTAGTAAATAAGTGAAGTGTTCAATGGGGAAGTGAGCATATGTGGGAAGCAATGTAAAGTGTTTGTAGGTTATGATGGGTAGGAACCAATGAAAAATATCCACATGTTAGAATTGCGAGAAGAAAAGTGGGTAGAGTTCTTAGTACAAGAGATGAATATTGAAACTTAATACAACTAAATGAAAAGGTAAAAAAACCTTGATGTTGACATTGAATGTCGCCCCAACAACTAGTAAAGGTTGATAATCAACAGACATTAACATCAAATTCTTTTAACTTTTTGGATATCTCAATGCTTTTACGTATATAAACATATTAAAAAATAAGTATATAAAGTGAACAAAATACTTTTATGTGTATGTTTAACTTAAAAACATTGTTAAACATATATATCTTTCACACACATATATCTTTAGCACAAACATATTGTCCACACAGATATATCTTCCACACCTTCGCACATGTATATCCCTGCCATAGCCAACACTTAGTCTAATTTGAACTCTTGTGTGGAGAATTCATATCACTCATCCTTCCACATTGCCACACTTCACAACTCTGCATTTCCAATAGTTCACAACATGAATTCTGACAAGTGATGTAATTTGCATGATAACCGACTCATTTATGGCGCGTTCATCTGCTAAAATTCCACCAAAAAATCTCGATACTTAGTTGAATTTATTTTAAGTAACAAAGTTTATTATAAAAAATAAGTATATAAAGTGAACAAAATGTTTTTATGCATATATTTAACTTAAAAATATTGTTGAGTTGAATTTTTTTAAGTAACAATGTTAATTATAAAAAATAAGTATACAAAGTGAACCAAAATATTTTATGCACATGTTTAACTTAAAAAATATTGTTGATTAAATGTCATGATTTTAATTTAAAAATTTTATTTAGTCTTTTTTTTCAAGTTTTGCGGAGCCTTTTTTTATGACCATATCTACACACTCTACACTCTACGTGGATATATCTTTTGCAACTCCACACTTTGAACATGTATATTCCACGCACATCCAACACTAAAATGTATTGTTAAAGCCAAATCCAAGTCAAATTCTTCTTGAAAAACTAATTATCATTAACTTTGTATAAATTACCGAATAGAACAAAATCTTCCAAAAATACGCACTATCGGTAATTTTGTATAAACTACTAAACACAATTTTATTTCATGTTTTGTATAGCCTTTTGATAAGACCATATCTATATATATTTCACATCTATGCACTCCGCACAAGTATGTCCCTCGTATAGCCAACACTTAGTTTATTAGAATCCCTTGTGCAGGGAATTCATATCACTCATCCTCTTGTGCTCCCGCACTTCGACAACTCAACACTTCCAATAGATTCTGACAAACGATGCAATTTTCTCGATAACCAAGTCATTTATGGTATGTTTATTTGATAACATCCCAACACTAACTCTCCATACTTTGTTGAACTTATTTTAAGTAACAATGTTTATTATAAAAAATAAGTATATAAAGTGAACAAAATGCTTTTATGCATATGTTTAACTTAAAATTTTTTGTTAAACATATATATCTTCCAAAAAGATATATCGTCCATGCATATATATCTTCCGCACCTTCACAATCCACACAGTTATTCTGCACCTTCGCACTCTGCACATGTATATCCCTCACACAACCAACACTTAGTCTATCACTCATCCTTCTGCACTTTGGAACTCTACACTTCCAATAGTTTCGCTGACAAGCAATGTAAATTGCACGATAACTTAGTCATTTACGACACGTTGATTTGCTAAGATTCCACCACTAACTCTTCATACTTACTTGAATTTATTTTAAGTAACAATGTTTATTATAAAAAATTAAGTATGTAAAGTGAAAGAAATGTTTTTATGCATATGTTTAACTTAAAAAATATTGTTGATTAATGACCATAATTTTAATTTTAATGTTTTACTTAGCCATTTTCAAGTTGTGTGGATTTCTATAACCATATCTATGTGCTCCACACTCCGCACAGGTATATCCCCTGCACAACCAACACTAAAATGTACCGTTAAAGTTAGTTCACCCTGAAAGCCCTTGAGAAAGTTGGAGTACACTTCAATACAAGAGTCCTAGAGTACACCGAAGTCTTTTAACTTTTTACATATCTGAATGCTTTTGTGTATATACATGTTAAAAAATAATTATATAAAGTGAACAAAATGCTTTTATGCATATGTTTAACTTAAAAAATATTGTTCATTAATGATCATAATTTTAATTTTAATATTTTACTAAAACAATTTTCATGTTTTGCGAAGCCTTTTACTATCACCATATCTACATGTTCTACAAAGATATTATTCTGCACCTCCGCACGCTGCGCAATTATATCCCCCCGACAACCAACACTTAAATATATTGTTAAAGTAAAAACCAAACCAAAATATTCTTAAAAACCCATTATCATTATTCTGACAAGTGATGTAATTTGCACAATAACCTAGTCATTTATGGCATGTTGATTTGTTGAGATTCCACCACTAACTCTTCATACTCAGTTGAATTTATTTTAAGTAACAATGTTCATTATAAAAAATAAGTATATAAAGAGAACACAATGATTTTATGCATATGTTTAAGTCATTCTATTTTGAATCCTTGTGTGGAGAATTCATATCACTCATCCTCCATTACTCCAACATTTCTGCAACACTGCACTTCTAATAGTTCCACAACATGGAGATTCTGACAAGTGATGTAATTTGAACGATAATCGAGTCATTTATGACACATTGATTTGCTAAGATTCCAACACTAACTCTCCATACTTAGTTGAATTTATTTTAAGTAACAATGTTTATTATAAAAAATAAGTATATAAAGTGAACAAAATGTTTTTATGCATATGTTTAACTTAAAAAATATTGTTGATTAATGGTCATGATTTTAATTTTAATTTTAATATTTTACTTAGCCATTTTTCATGTTGTTTGGAGCCTTTTGCTATGACCATATCTATGCACTCCACACATATATCTTCCAAACCTCCACACTCACCAACACAACCAACACTAAAATGTACTATTAAAGCCAAAACCAATCTAAAATATTAAAAAAAAACCGTTATCATTAATTTTGTATAGATTACTGAATAGACCGAAATCTTCCAAAAATTCCCACTATCAGTAATTTTGTATAAATTACTGAACAAAATTGCTACTGCATAAAGGAAGCATAGGAAGGATGAAACTAAAATTCCATATCGAATACCATTGTTTACACTAAAAAGTTGTAAGACCTATCTATCTTGCTCATACAAATAAGAGAACTTAAAGTGATACTCAATTCACCCTGAAAGCCATTGCGAATGTTGGAGTACACTTCACTACAAGAGTCCTGGATGCAAGTGTCTTAGGGGATTTTTTTTTATCAATAATAGAATTATATGTTAATATTTTAAGATTATATTAATAAAAATTATATTCATATGCATAAATATGCAAATTTTTCTTACTTAAAAAATAAATTTATATAAAAAAATGTTTTAAATATTAATATTGATTTTACACACATAAAATAATTACATAAAAAAACTTTCTTTTGTTGATAATCAACAAATATTAACACCAAAGTATTTTAAATTTTTAGATATCTTAATGTGTTTACTTATATCCATATATTAAAAAATAAGTATATAAAGTGAACAAAATTCTTTTATGCATATGTTTAACTTAAAAATTATTGTTTATTAATGGTCATAATTTTAATTTTAATATTTTGTTTATCCATTTTTCACATTGTCCGGAGCCTTTTGCTGTGAACATATCTACGCACTTCACACAAATATATATCTTCCCCACCTCTGCACTCTGCATGGGTATATCCCCCACACAACCAACACTAAGATGTATTGTTAAATCCAAAACCAAACCAAAATATTTAAAAAAAAACTAATCATCATTATTTTGGAAAGCGATGTAATTTGCACGATAGATGAGTAATTTATGACATGTTGATTTGATAAAATTCCGCCACTAACTCTCCATACCTAGTTGAATTTATTTTAAGTAACAATGTTTATTATAAAAAATAAATATATAAAGTGAACACAGTGCTTTTATGCATATGTTTAAGTTGGTCTATTTTGAATGCTTGTGTGAAGAATTCACATCACTCATCCTCCCGCACTCTTGCACTTCTGCAACTCTGCACTTCAAATAGTTCCATAAGATAGATTTTGACAAATGATGTAATTTGCACGATAAAGAATCATTTATGACACATTTATTTGCTAAGATTCCACCATTAACTCTCCATACTTGGTTGAATTTATGTTTAAGCAACAATGTTTATTATAAAAAACAAAAATAACCACTATTTGTAATTTTGTATAAATTACTAGGAGAGGCAGGTACAGGCAAGGGAGGGGGGGGGTAGGGAGTGGTGGTTTTTTTTGGGACCGAAGGAAATAGATTCTTGGACTACTTCTAGAATTTGGGGATGGAAGAAAACAATAAAGCATAGGCATATTCCCACCTTCAAGGGATCCTCTTGGAAAACAAAGGCAAATACAAACTCTGAACGTAGTGGGCGATTTGAAGACAATGATAAGGACAATGATATTAGTCTCATCTCCTCATAACACAAGTCTAAGAAGCCTAATTTCTAGAATACGTCTTCTTGTCGGTCCCATGCAAATCAACTATTTCCACATCCTTCGAATCAATAACGAAGAAGATGATAAAATGGCCAATAAGGCCATTAGCAAGGCCCCAAGTCACTTGGGGGTTAATGGAGGTGATTTCACAATCCCCTTGCCATGAATCCAATCCATAGTCATAATTATGGGGCCCACGCTGTATGGGGGGCGACATGTGGTAGGCTAGCATGACACATTCTCTCATGTGCGAGGTTATGGACATGAGGGCACAGTCTTTTAAGGCAGACGAGATATTTCACTGCCTATGAGAAGTATTGTCGAACCATCATGAGGAAGGGAGGTATTACTCCTCACATAGGTTTTATCGTGCATCTCGGGGGGAAGGATTTAGGTGCAACAAATGAGGGTCCAAAATGAGCTAGTTAGATGAGGATGGTGAGCTCAACAGGTGTCAACTCAACTACTTTTCCACACTTCGAAAGTGTTTGGCATGACGATTTCCAGTCATACAAGGTACTCTCCAAATCCTTGTATCAACACCTCTATCTTATCCCCTCGTGTTTAATTTACCACAGAGATTGTGTCGACATCATGGTGGATTATGGAAGGTGGCACCCTAGAAAGTTAATTAAAGCCCAATGCCTCTCACATTTGTCCTGCACTTATTCCTCTTGGTGGTATGTATGGTTCCTCTCTAAATTTTTTCCTGAGCTTTCTGAATTAAGCATGTTCCTCATTCTGGGTGGGATTTCCATCCTAGCCTGGATTCATTACCATCCCTCTGTTTCCCCCTGTTTTAACAAAGACCAAGTGTGGACTAGACTCTCATCCAGAACCACCCCCCTCTTCCCGAATCCTAGTAATAATTCCCCTCTAGAATCAAGGCATTGTTTAGTTTGGTTCGTTCGTAGAAGCACGAAAACCAAAGAAAGAAAAGAAGGGCAAGGGCAGCGGGATCCCAAATATGAGTGCGCAAAATGTCAGAGGTTAAAAATTAAATATGGAGCCATCAGCTCCATGATCTCCTTTGAGTTAGAAACCTTGTGTCAACATCGACATCTCATCGGGAAACTCCAGGATGAAGTGTATGCTCAACGTAGCCAAATTGAAGACCTCCACTATTGTCTCGAACAATGCAAGAAAAATCAAGGGCAGCCTTCCACCCCATCCAACAATGGGAACGTGTCAAGAAATGTTTTAGAAGCCTCAGTGGGCCCGATCCCTGACCTTATTGAACTTGTTGAAGCAGAATGGGACCATCAAGAAATTCAAGTCATCAAGCAAGAACCTGGTAGCTGATTTACTTTCAAAATGCAGTAGTTGTCATGTTTTTTCTATCATTATGTATTAATGATATTTTTTACCAGCAATATACCTATTAGATTAGAAGTAGCATAAGTTTTGGATACTCCTTAAAGATCCAGACATAATTATTGTAATCAATGAACTAGTCTTGAGGTTTGGTGGTCTCCGGGACCTTTAAGATTTTGTATTTTGTAATTGAGTGGTATTGACCACACCATTTTAATGAAAAAATTTCCCAGTTTCTATGGAATTTTTTTTTTCTATAAATTTCTGAACAAACTTGCTATTGCATAAAGGAAACACAAAAATGATGAAACTGAAAGTCCATATCGCATACAATGTTTTCCACTGAAAAGTTGCAAGACTTGTCTATCTTATTCATACAAATAAAAGAACTTTGACTGAAGTTATTAGATCAAACATTACACCAATACCAAAGCAAACTTTAATAAAACACAGTAGTTGCATTATGCATGAGGCACACACTATGAAACAACAAGAAACAAAACTAATTGCACCTATCTGTGAAATACATAAATTATTGAATGGAGCAAAATGATCCAGGTGGATATCGGTGGCCACCCACCTTTTCCAATTGGCTCAAAACAACTTTCTGGCAATTTTGACAGTATACTATTTTTAACAGGTTTTAACTTCCAGGGCCATTTTGAGGGCCTACATGATTTTTTTTTATTTTTATTTATTTATTTTTCAAGATAGAGTTTCTCAGTGATAGCTAAAGGAATAATTGAACCCCCGAAATGAATCTCCTCGATGATACCTTTCCAACGAGCTATTATACGCCTAAAACAGAGATCGTATGCAAAAGTTACGACCCCGAGAAGTTGATGTACTAACTTACCCAAACGGGGCCCACATGACTTTTGGCGCTTCATCTCCTAGGGTTAGGTTTTTGGATGTCTAGGATTTTTGGCATTCCTGTTTATTGTAAAAAGGCCTTTAGAGCCTCATTGTAATCATCTTCTTGCGAATGCGAGTAGCCATCACATCTCTTCTCAGAGATAAGCTACCACCATTATAGCAAGTCTTTCACTCTGTATTTTCACAGTCTCTGTACATTTATTTCATTAATAGAAATCATGTATTACTGTATATCTGTGTTTATGGTTGCATCTCTGATAAATTTTTGTTATATTATTGAATATTTGCGATATCTCTGTGCATTTCTTTGTTATATCTCCGCTCTCATTTCGTGCCAAAAATAATCCGGATCACAAAATCTTCCAAAAATACCTACTAGTAGTAATTTTGTATAAATTAGTGAATGGACTTGCTACTGCATAAAGGAAGCAGAGAAATGATGAAACTAAAAGTCCATATTTACAAATTGTATATGAATATATCCAGAGTTTAATTGATGTAATTACAATTTATATTTATTATCGCACACAAGAATCTAATGTATCTTAAAATCAAAACCAAATAAAAAAATTATAAAACTTCCCATTATCATTAATTTTCTAGAATATGCAAATTAAAATGTAACTCTGAAACCAAAGTCAAACCCAAATATGCTAAAACTACCCATTATAATTATTTTTCTATAAATTATTGAATAGACTTGTTATTAAAATGTATTGTTAAAGACAAAACTAAACCAAAATCTTCTTGAAAAACTCATTATCATTAAAATTGTATAAATTACTGAATAGACCAAAATCTTCCAAAAAAGTCGCTATCAATGATTTTGTATAAATTACAAACATACTTGGTACTGCATAAAGAAAGCAGAGAAATGATGAAACTAAAAGCCCATATTATATACCATTTTTTACACTAAAAAGTTGCAATACTTGTCTATCTTGTTCATACAAATATGAGAACTTTGAGCAAAGTGCTTTGATCAAACATTACACCAATATCACAAGAAACTTCAATAAAATTCAATGGTTGC
>JASDQU010310141.1:49405-71525 GCA_032191745.1 Picea mariana
ATCAAATTACCTTGGGGGATTACTTTTTAACAAAAAGGGAAATAATTGTTTTGTTACTTATGCTAATTAAAAAGTTATTAATTAAAAAGAAAAAGGGGAAAAATGTAATTTCCTACACTTGCTAATTAGAGATTTATATTAAAAGGGAAAGAGAGAAATTTAAAATAATTAGGAAACTAAGGGAAAAAGGGGAAACATAAAGAAAAAGGGAAACATAAGGAAAAAATAGAATGACTAACTTGGCAAGGAATCTTCCCTTTACGAACTTTCTAAATTGAACTCACCTAGTAAATTAGTAAGGGGGTAAGTCATTAAAATGTGTAAGGTAATATGGGGACACCTAGGAGCGATTCTAGGAATGCTTTTAGTTGGGTGAGGGAAATAGGAGTAATTAAATAATTAATGAAATTATTTTCTGGTGCAACGAAGGGGATGGGCGACACATGTACGGGGAGGATTTTTCTGAATTAAATTTTTGAACATTAAATTAAATGGGAATTTGGGAAAGAAATGACTTAGAAATTATATATAAAGGAGAGAGGAGTAGGAGGATGGATCTCTTCTGTTATGCGTAACGTTACGTTGCAGAATTTTATATTTAACTGACTTATCTTATGGGAGTCGGGATACCTAACTCGGTGAGGAGTGGTAGCTCGGCCTTGTGAGGCGAGTTGGGAGCTAGTTGTTTTCTGGTTTAGTGTGCGTGGCCCCTTTGTGGCTCGGGGGGCTAAGGGAGAAGAAGAGTACCCCTAGCGTTGGCTAGGAGGTACCGATGAAGTCTCATCAGCCGACAAGCGGGAGCTTCACGGAGCGTGCGAGACAATGACTTGGAGCAGGCGACTTGGGCTACGGTACAATTGCTTGTATTATGCATGGTAGATTATTATAGACCTTACGCTTTCATTTATTTACTTTTAACTGTCTAAAGAAGGTCTTGGAATTAGCATTTTAATTGAGAACTTAATTTTCTCCTTAGCCTTAAGCTCGCTGCTTGACTTGATTCCCTTGGCTCTCGATCCCTGAATGTTGTGACTGTCCTATTGGTTTTTGATTTATTGTGAAGAGTTGTGATTTACTTTATCCTCATCCCTAGATCATCAGTCCACGCCTGAGAAATTGGCCAGGAGCCGGATCGATGGTCATCACTTCGGTGTTAATAGACCTATAGATCTTAAAGCCCTGCTTTTCTGTGTGTGGATGATGAGCGAAGGATGTTTCTGCCCAGCCATCTACCCATGTCGATTGTTCTTGTCTTATTGAGGGTCATTGTGCCTTCTTGCATTGAGTAATTCTGCCATTATTTTCAATCCTATCCACGAACCGTTGATTACCCCTGCATTTTTAACTCTGCGTCCTCAAATTTTTAACTCTGCGTTTTACCATTTTACAGTCAACATTTTCCCCCCTCATTGGACTATGACCTTGCCATGATTTAGACTACGATCTTACCCTTCTAGAATACAAATTTTATTTCATGTTGTTAGCATTATCAATTATCATTTTTGTCGGCATTTTTAGTTGGTTTTATATCTTCATTTTATTTAATGGCAATGTTATCAGTTTTTGACAGTATTTTGAGCAACCCATTTAATGGCTTCTTCTGTACCCAATAGACACATAAACTTAAGACCCTTATCATTGGAATTTTGGAACATCTTCAGCCTGAGCTCAGCCCTTTCTAGTCTGCGTTTTCATCTTTGTATAACCTGCACTTTCAATGTGTGTTTAAGCAATGAGAGATACATCGTTTGGTTGCGTTCTTGTTCTGACCCCAACGCCAACAAACCTGTTATTTACACCTGCGTGTTTAGGAGCCCTTGCCAAAAAACCCGTGGTCTTGGCCCTTTTACTGTATATTTTGTGGAGTTAAACTCTCCTTCAATTTGACTGTTTACACAACGTTTTTTTTAGACAATTGTTTTTATTTCTGCAACGAAATTGGTTTTTAAATATTAGATAGCCTGCGTTCATTAACACCCTGGAATTATACACCTACGTTTTTTTTTAACTTGGTGACAAATATTTATGCATTTAACCACACAACGATTCTTTTGTATTGCTAAGCAATATCCCATATAACTTAGCAATACATTTGTTATGACAACAATGTCTTAACATAAACATTACGGGAAGCCAATAAATAATGATTGAAAGCAAATCTATTTCAATGATTTATGATTGATGTATTACCCAACAACATCATTTTCCCTCTGCGATATGGTAGATTAAGTGTCAACTATTTCAGTTAGTGCTCTGCGTTTTTGTATACATGTCATATTTATTAATGTTGGGTCACAAAGATATCATCAAATCTTTATGGATGGCATGTTGACTATGTCAATTCCTATATTAAATTGGAAAATTACCTGCATTTTGAACCTCAATGTTTGGTGAAAGATAGTTAGAGTTACCTTTAAATGTTAGGTAGCATGCCAATGCTTGGCAGCGCATAAAAAGTCGACAACTCTCCTGTGGTGTGGTTTTTACCCTTTAAATTTTCTTTTACCTACTTTCCTGTAGACATCGATGCTATTATTTTTCTTTAATACAAGATGGATATCCACAGACAACGTTTTAATTTGACTGCGAATCTGGTGGAGGTGTTTTAGCTTAGTACTTGAACAACAATGAAATTTTGTTGGCGAAGTCTTTGTTGATTAATAGTGATTTTCCTTTATTATGATAGCAATACATAAGATATCCTCTTGCTATTTTCATCTTTACTTTTATAGTGTGAACCCCCTTTTTATTTATATAGTGTAATTCTATTTTATAGTGTAAACTCATTCTTTTTATTTATATAGTGTAAATCCCGTTCATAGTGTAAAACCATTTTTATGCATATAGCGTAAATTCATTTTTATATATCATGGAAATCTTGTTCAAGGACAACTATATAATTGATTGTTTAAATAAATATTATGGATAAAAGAGAGAGATTTTATTAATAGCATAGTGACCGTGATTTTATTGATAGCATGTTTTATTAGCGATGATTTTCAGTAATAGCATACTGATAGGATGTTAACTGTTTTTAATTAAAAGATGACAAGGTCATAACAGTCAACAAATTTATATTTAAAGACAACAATTAAATTCTTGTAGTGTCAGTTTTAAAGGATATCAATAGATACTCATTTGATCTTAGGATTGGATTTTTGCAACAAGCGTTTGTTTAATAATAATCTTTTATTATGTACAGATTGATTTTGTTGCACAAGGAAGTTGTTGTGTCGTAAGAATGTCATAGTCGTCTTGTTGACTTGTTGGTTGGGTGCTAGGGTTTTTCGTCATGTGTTGGGATGGTTAAGTTGTACTCCATGTGAGTTGGATTTATCTTGAGTCCTTGGTTCGGATAGGTCTTGTGTGTTAGGGTATTGTCGCACCTATCACTTGGGGTGGCATGATTTAGGATGAGGGGTTCATGGCATGCCCTATCAGATAGAGGCGAATGATGACTTGGTTGAAGTCAATGCTTCCCATTGAGGGAGTTGTTCATTGTAGTTGTTGATGGCGCTTGGTTTTAATGCCTTCGTGAATTTTGTCGTGCGCCATAGAGGTTCTAGTTAAGGGCCATCGAAACCGTTGTGTCAGAATGTGGATGTTGTCCCTTAGCCTGCAGGCATTGTCGGTATGTGTCGGGCGGGTAGTCATTTCTCTCTGTTGCTTATGCATGTTTCGCCCAGTTTCTCTTCTGCTAGTGCATGGAGTCATAATTGTCTGTTTCTTTCTCTGAGGGCGTGTGTTCGTGGTCAGGTTGTGTGGTTCAACTGTTGTCGTTGTCGCCTTCCTGCCTAAAAAATTTAAAAAAAAATTGCACTTTCTGCTTTGCTTGTAGTCGTAACGTTTGGGGTTGTTACAAGAAGAACATCAATGGATATGATACAATAACCTTTCACTTTGAAAGGGTTTTAGTCCACTTTGGGATACCAAGGAGCATAATTTCTATTAGATATACAAAATTTCTTAATACATTTCAAACTTCATTATGGGAGAAGTTCTATACCAAATTGAAGAGATCCACAACCTCCCACCCTTATACTAATGGGAAAATGGTGGTGGTGGAATGGATGTTGGTTCATTTTTTGAGAGGTTATAATCAGAAAAATCCAAGGACCCAGGATGAAATTTTGATTTTCATACTACATTCCTATAATAACGTTGTCCATGCTTCCACTAGTAAGTGCAATTTGAAATTTGTTTTGGGTATTTTTTACCATCACCATTGGATAGTGTATATGGAAAACATGAAGCAATGACATCATGTTCAAGTGATGCATTGAAGGAAAATAATTTCATAGATATGATCAAGAAAATACATCAGTAATTTTAAGAGAAATAAAAGAAATCTCTAGAAACATACAAAGCCAAACATGATCAACATGGGGTTGAAAAGACCATCAAAGTAGGGGATAAAGTTTAGTTATGCATACATACAGAAAGGTTGTAGGGTCCACAAACAACATCAAGGCCCTAAGATATGGACCTTTTTAAGTATTGGAGAAGGTAGGGAACAATGCCTACAAGCTTCGTCTAACTTCTCTATGAACAATTACTCAACAATAAATGTAGAAAACCTACAACTCTATGATTCATCCATGTCTGACAAGTACAATAAAGAAAGGAAACCAATCCCAATCCCCTTGACCTTAAAGAAAGGGAACCAATCCCAATCCCCTTGACCTTGGTAGATGAAAAATAGTTAAAAATGTTCAAATGTCCTTTAGCTCCAAATCAATATAATATTTAGTTAGATTTAAATAAAAGAAGGATGTAAAGGGCATGCCAAAAACATGTAGGATTTAAAAGCTAGTTACTCCTCTATAAATTTTGTAAAGTGGTGAAGCATATGTAATATATGACACATAAATTATAGAATGAGATAACTAAATGTAAATTTCTAAATTTAAATATATAAATATCAAAAGTTGAAAATCAAGCCCCAAAAACAATGTATGAATGTCCATATGTAAAATATTCTTTTTAATAATATATTATGCTAAATTTTTATTTAACGAATAAAGAAAAAATGCAGTAGAAAAGAGATGTTATTAGCATTATGAACATTTAAAGCAAAGGGTGACGGAGGTTTAAAAAAATTAAATTGTTGCATCTTACATAATTAGAGTAAAATTTAATGACCATCTTTATTTTAGAAGTAAATTCATTTAAAGGTATGCGTTATTTTTTTCTAAGGAAAAAATTACGAGGAAACTAAAATGATGCTATGAATAATATTTCTAATAAACTCATTAGTATAGATTAATGTGCTTCATGTATAGAAATTTGAAGCTTTTTGGCATAAAAGTAACCAAATAAATACTTAACAACATTGACACCAACCTATTAAGTTAACCCCTTACACTTAAAAGCATAATCTTTATAGATAAACTCCTTTAATTAAAGTTTCACATAAACTTATTAGTTTTCACATCACATTAAACTTTACTCAAATTCCTTTATTTTTCATTAATGGTGACCTTTTACAAAATAGACATACACCCAGTATAACATGAATAATAATTCTTATGCTTAGTGGCAATTTTTTATGACTTTAATTTGCATCATAGATCTTGGATATCTTCACCAACGTGCATACTACGTGTTGTTTTGTTTATCCCATAAGATTACTTTTCCCTTTTTCTTTTTCTATATGACAATAAGTTTGGTTTGTTAAAGTTATTTATGTTTTTTATTATTATTATGATGATGATGATTAACATCCATTGAGACCAATTAGTTTATTGAACCTTAAAAAGGTAAGAGATTATTTAGATTTCTTTAAAATTGTATTTCTATGTTCAAAAAGCATTGAGAGAAGTGTTCCAAGATCACCATAGTTTTGATGATTTAGGAGGTTAGGAAGATTCGTATTGTAAAGAGCATTTTTAAATTGGGATATGATTTGGGTATAGGTGGGGCAATCTAAGAGGAAGTTTTTTCCACCTTCAACCCTCTTAGTGACACAAAGATGACAGATTGTTTCATCCCATATTGTTTTGGGAATTGTTCAATGCCCAGTTTCACTGTGTAGCTCGTGAGAGTTTGTTCCTATTTTAGCAATGTTGATTTAATTCTTTGCACTTCTCAAAACTAAGAGATACTTTTGATCTTTTAAATCAAGGTTGACCACCTCTTTGAAGTATCTTAATTTCATTTTATCCTCCAATTCTTTATCACACCACATATTCTCCTTAAATTTAGAAGTGGTAATATTTGTAATATTATCGGTACTCTGCATGATGACTTCTTCTTCTACTTCTCAACGATTTAGCCAAGACTTGACTTCTTTATGCCATCCTCGCTTGAGCCGTTGGTGGTTTTGGCTAGAGTTTGAAGCAATTTTTGGTAGCCTCTTGTCATCCATGTTGTTTATCTTGTTCTTGTAAGTTATGTTTCTAATCATAACAATGCTCTCAATGGGGGAAATACTTGCTTATATGAGGAGGATATGATATGGTGTATTCTCATATAGACTAATGGATCAAAAACACTAGAGATAAAATGAGATTGCTTGTCATATCATCAAAAAAATAAAAGAAATTATTAACATTTATTCAATTTATTTTAATTTGTTATATATGTATTAAGCTTGTTTTATAAAGAGAAACCAATTTTGAAAAATCAAACACCTTTATTTAAATATACATAAAAAATTTATTCCAAAATTCAAAAGGTTAATTTAATTAATACCAATATTGTTGAGTTAATTCAATACGAATAAATACTTGATTTAAATCTCATTATATTAAACATAAATTTAAATGAACAAACTTACTAAAAATACCATTCAAAAATATGAAATATGTTTTAATTTTCTTTGTAAAATAATTTTTAAATAATAATAATAACTTTACGTCTAATACAATTTAAACTTAAACTGTTTACAAAATCATATCAAAAAATTATATTATAATTAATGTAAAACTCTAAACCTCACAATACATAAAATATTAATCATAGTGTTATTACTCATTGTCATGGGATTATAACAATGAGTTTGTTTTTGATGTGACATTAATTTGCCTTTTATCATAAATTTGTGTATGCAATGTAATGTTTAACATAGGAAAACAAATATATATTTTTGGATATAATAAAAATATTTGGTTGATAGAATTGAAGTGTTATTGCTCTCTTCATGTCTTTCAATATGTAGAATTAATTACATAATCAATGAATTTCACAAATTGCCACATCTAAATATAAAAAATTCTGCTATGTATTTATTATTATGCATTATTATATTTATTATCTAATATATTATTTATTATTATATTTATTATATTTATATTATATTTATGAATATTATAGTTCCATTAAACTTACGGTTCATTATACATTTTGAATAACAAACAACCATCAATTATTATCTTTTGACAAAAAAATATTCATTACTTATGTATTTAGTTATATTAAGTTTTATTGTTCAACATATATTTCCCAACTAACTCGGTAGGGACTGCATTGCCATGCAAACCTTGTTTACTCTCATCCCGTAAATGAGATGGTATACACTTTCTTATGAATCATTTCAATTGAGATAATGTAAATGACGTGGACTTACATAACAAGGCAACAATCACTCATGAAGGTTGTATTATAATTTTGTATTTGATTACAAATACGTTAAATATGGAAAGAATTTATTTACGCTCCTACGATTTGGGATCGATGCTCTTACACTTCACAATGGATATGAGGAAATATTATGTTATAAAATTAAAATAATAAAAAATTTGTTGTAATAAAATTATACTATATAATTACCTAGATTGGGTGTTGACAAGTGGGGTAACGACTGCTCCCATGTGTTGTATCATTGTCACCATGCTCTATGTTGATGACACAAAAGTAATTGAGGGGATTTTAAGCTTTGGGGTCGATCGTGAAGAGGAGGGGATGAGGTAGGGAGTACGAGACTCCTCTCATCCGTTGCTAGCATCATGACCTTGGGTGGTGAGGAAAAAAAGTTGGACAAGGAAAGGAACACCATGAATCCTAAAAGGAGGGTTTCCTGGTTATGGGAGGGTTCTAAGAAAAGCCATGGTCCTCATTTCTTGGAGAGGCGAGGAAGGATGCAAGATGGAAATATGGTTGCATTAGAAGAGAGACATCCTGTAGTATACGATGACCAACACTTTTTATCAAATGGTTCACACTCCCCAGAGTATGACGATGGTCACAAACATGGAATTGGGATCCTAACACTCTTTGAGCACACCTTCACTCTGTTTCCAAGTATATCCATGTCCAATTTATGGCATTTATCTGTGTTGCTCTGGATCACAAGATTTGATTTTTTGGGGGTTTGATGTCTGTTTACCACCCTCAACAAATTGGGTAATTGTTTGGCATGCTTGGATTTGAATGTTTTGTTGGTAGTCTTTGGGAGGAAGATAAAAAACTTTTATCTGTTTTTCAATTGGTTTCCTTTTCCCTATTTCATTCTAGTTTGGTCATTAAAGTGGTTTTCAATTTTTTTGGGGGGTCTTTTTCTATTCTGTTAGGATGACAATTAGGGATGACAAAGAGCACAGAGGGAAGAAGAGAAATAATGGTGTTGGTTCTTGAAAGGCATCAACCTCTAAGAAACCCAAACATTCTTCCAAGGCAAAAAATGAGGCATAGGAGGCAGAGAAAACTTACCAGGAAAATTTCTCTAATGATGCCAAGGTAAAGGTAGATGAGTTGGAGAGATCGGTGAGAGGGAAAATATAGAGTCTAATGGAATATTAGGTATTGAAGGAAGTGGAGTGATGGGTGAAATACTTGGTAGGCCACACAATAATTTTGGCTTGCAGAGACACATCCCCTAATTACTCAAGCCATCGAAAAAAACATGAGGAACATCATGAAAATATTCATACCATTAGAATTTTCAAAGGCAAATTTGAGGCTATGTGAAAGACAATATTTGGAATTGGGATTTTAGTTACATAGGTTGCAAAGGAGAATACATGTAAGAAAAATGAGGAGTGTTTTGTCAGACCAGTCAATGTCTAGGCCAACCCAATTGAGTTCAACAATGATCCTCTACCCTCCAGTATTGCACAAAAGGAGATCAGGGAGGAAGAAGTGTCGTTGGAAGTGGCAATGGAGGAAAGTTCTCATTCTCAATTGCTTGATGTTTCCATTGATTAGTAGTTTTCTTACTATAACGATTAATTACTTAGGTTGATAGCAATATTGTTTCTTTCTTTATGCAAATCACTGGTTAGATGGAAAACTTTGAACAATCTGATCAAACATGAGATGGTAGAGGACTTGGTTTTCTTCAAGGGAGGCCTCTGCTAGAGACAATTGTAAATTAGTTTTTTGTATATAATGTGACAAGATAACTATGGTTTTTTAGTTTTAAAAAAATTACACTATATAATAAAATAATAGTTAGTTAAATTATACTATATAATAAAATAACAATTAGTTAATTAATTAAATATTTTTTATTTTTTCGAAGTAAGAGTAAAAGGAATTATTTCCCAATTCTTTTGATTATCTAGAATTAATATTTCCTTTAACTGTTTAGACTATCATATATTAAATTTCAAAATCTAGTATGTTTTTATTTCATGATGGCATGCACTTTTGGGTAGGCTATCACTCCTACCATATGCTTTTTGGTTTTCCAAAGGAAAAAAACATAACTTTTATTAAAAGAAATAAAAATTACATTCTGAACAATGCATGCCGAAAGCATGTGTTTAGTTTGGAAAAATATTTCAACCATAATGGGAAGAAAGACACATAAAAATTCCCTCTAAAGGAGGCCCCAAATCACTTGAAATCTACATTAAAAAATAGCCACAAAACTCAACCAAGAGGAAGCAACAGAGGTAGATCAAAAGAAATCCTGGAGGAACCAGGCCAAAGTGGCAAAAAAAACCCTCAAGATCCAGAACTGAAGGGACATCAAAACAATAAAATTGCAATTGAGCCATAAAATGCACACCCAAATAGGACCTCAAAGTGTTGACCATGGGAAATCAACACTGCACACTCAAAAAGAGAGGACCTCAAAGCTCTGACCCAAATGTCGAAAAAGAAGCAGCAAACCCATTATCCACTCCACAAAGAAACAGATCCTGAGAGGAGTGCAGAAAACCACCAAGGCCTACGGGAAAAACTTGACAATGCATCAAGCCTTGAACGAACAAATGGATACAACGTCAATAGACTAGGATCCCAAAAATGACAGAACAGAGTTCGAAAAAACAGATCTGGAGAAAAAACATAAGAGAAACCACCTCAAATCACCGGTACGAGGATGATGCACCCATAACCGAAGAAACACACTGGAGCCATATCTGCACCAGGGAAATCACGACTGCTCAACAATACACCGAAATACATATCCACGCCAGAGGGAAGAAAGGAACTCCCGCAGACCATTGAGCCCAAGAGGAAGGGGGAGATGCAGAAAACAGGAAGAGGAGTGCCCACACGGATGCCTGTGGTCAAGGATGCGGTTAGGGAAACCCTAGCCGTAGATCCCATTAGTCTTCTCCCATATTTTCCAATTTTTCCATATGGTTTTTGGTTTTGGGTCGTTAATATGTTTCTTTACGTTAAAGGAAGATGAACACTTAGCTAGTAAAAACAAATTTAGAATCACATTCCATTACTGATTAACAATTTTAGACTACCCCTCCAAGATACCTCCATTCCTCCCTAACTTTTTCATTGATGTTGCTACCAAGGACTAGATCTGTTGTAGTAGCCAACTCCACCAAGCTTACTCCCATACATAAAAGTAAGAGGTAGAACCCTTGTTATAGTTTAAGGCTAGTCTAATCAACCATTTATATTGATATATAAAAAAAGGAAAATAATGTAGATAAGTAATATTAACCACAAAACTAATTTTCCCCAAAGGTATTGAGAATAACACAAAACTAATTTTCCCTAAAGGTAGAACAATTTACCAACAAGGGTTGCATGGAATCACAATCCCTACCAAGTTAGTTGGGAAATATACGCTGAACAATGAAACTTAATATAATTAAATGCATAGGTAATGGATAATATTTGTCAAAAGATAATTCATATAATAAAAAAGAATAACATTATTGTTTATGTAAAGAGCAAAATTATAAGAATAAAGTAAAAACATTTAGAATAAAACTTTGTAAAAATAAACAAAAAAGTAAAGTGTTCAATGTGGAGACAAAACTTAGTAAATAAGTGAAATGTTCAATGATGAGGTTAGCATATGTGAGAAGCAATGTAAAGTGTTTGCAATAAAAACATTCAGCATAAAACTTTGTAAAAATAAACAAAAAGATAAAGTGTTCAATGTGGAGCAAAACTTAGTAAATAAGTGAAGTGTTCAATGAGGAGGTTAGCATATGTGGGAAGCAATGTAAATAAGTGAAGTGTTCAATGAGGAGGTTATCATATGTGAGAAGTAATGTAAAGTGTTTGGAGGTTAGGATATGTGAGAACCAATGCAAAGTATCTAGATGTTAGAATTGCAAGAAGCAAAGTGGGTAGAGTTTTTGGCACAAGAGATGAATAGTAAAACTTAATATAACTAAATGAAAAGGTAATATATCCTTGATGTTGACATCAAATGTTGCCCCAACAACCTGCAAATGTTGATAATCAACAAACATTAACACCAAATTCTTTTAACTTTTTAGATATCTCAATACTTTTAGGTATGTACATATATTATAAAATAAGTATATAAAGTGAACACAATGTTTTTATGCATATGCTTAACTTGAAAAATATTGTTAAACACATATATCTTCTGCACACATATATCTTCAACACAGACATATCTGCATATATATATCTTCCACACCTTTTCACATGTATATCCCATGAACAACCAACACTTAGTCTAATTTGAACCCTTGTGTGAAGAATTCATATCACTCATCTTCCGGCACTCTCGCACTTCGCAACTCTGCAATTCCAATAGTTCCACAACACATATTCTGACAAGAAATGTAATTTGCATGATAACCAACTCATTTATGACACGTTCATTTTCTAAGATTCCACTACTAACTCTCGATACTTAGTTGAATTTATTTTAAGTAACAATGTTTATTATAAAACATAAGTATATAAAGTAAACAAAATGCTTTTATGCATATATTTAACTTAAAAAATATTGTTTAGTGATGGTCAATTTTAATTTTAATATTTTAATTAGCCATTTTTCAATTTGTTCAGAGTCTTTTGTTATGACCATATCTATGCACTCCACACTCTGAACATATATATCTTCTACACTTACGCACTCCACACAAGTATATCCCATGCACAACCAACACTAAAATGTAATGTTAAAGCCAAAACCAAACCAAAACCTTCTTAAAAAACTAGTTATCATTAATTTTGTATAAATTAATGAATAGAACAAAATCTTTCAAAAATAAACATTATCAGTAATTTTGTATAAATCATTGAAATTACTTGTTTTTCACATTTTGCAAAGCCTTTTGCTAAAACCATATATATATATATATATATTCTGCACCTCCACACTCCACACAAGTATATCCCCCACACAACCAACACTTTATAAGCTTTGTAAAAATAAGAAAAAATGTAAAGTGTTCAATGCGGAGTAAATCTTAGTAAATAAGTTAAGTGTTCAATGGGGAGGTGAGCATATGTGGGAAACAATGTAAAGTGTTTGTAGGTTATGATGGGCAGGAACCAATGAAAAATATCCACACGTTAGAATTGCGAGAAGAAAAGTGGGTAGAGTTCTTAGTACAAGAGATGAATATTGAAACTTAATATAACTAAATGAAAAGGTAAAATAACCTTGATGTTGACATTGAATGTTGCCCCAACAACTAGAAAAGATTGATAATCAACCTACATTAACATCAAAGTCTTTTAACTTTTTGGATATCTCAATGCTTTTACGTATATAAACATATTAAAAAATAAGTATATAAAGTGAACAAAATACTTTTATGTGTATGTTTAACTTAAAAACATTGTTAAACATATATATCTTTCACACACATATATCTTCAGCACAAACATATTGTCCACACAGATATATCTTCCACACCTTCGCACATGTATATCCCTGGCATAGCCAACACTTAGTCTAATTTGAACTCTTGTGCGGAGAATTCATATCACTCATCCTTCTGCATTGCCGAACTTCACAACTCTGCATTTCCAATAGTTCACAACATGAATTCTGAAAAGTGATGTAATTTGAATGATAACCGACTCATTTATGGCGTGTTCATCTGCTAAAATTCCACCACAAAATCTCGATACTTAGTTGAATTTATTTTAAGTAACAAAGTTTATTATAAAAAATAAGTATATAAAGTGAACAAAATGTTTTTATGCATATGTTTAACTTAAAAATATTGTTGAGTTGAATTTTTTTAAGTAACAATGTTAATTCTAAAAAATAAGTATACAAAGTGAACCAAAATATTTTATGCACATGTTTAACTTAAAAAATATTGTTGATTAAATGTCATAATTTTAATTTAAAAAATTTATTTAGTCTTTTTTCAAGATTTGCGGAGCCTTTTTTTATGACCATATCTACACACTCTACACTCTACGTGGATATATCTTCTGCAACTCCACACTTCGAACATGTATATTCCACGCACATCCAACACTAAAATGTACTGTTAAAGCCAAAGCCAAATCAAATTCTTCTTGAAAAACTAGTTATCGTTAACTTTGTATAAATTATCGAATAGAACAAAATCTTCCAAAAATACGCACTATCGATAATTTTGTATAAATTACTAAACACAATTTTATTTCATGTTTTGTATAGCCTTTTGATAAGACCATATCTATATATATTTTTCATCTATGCACTCCGCACAAGTATGTCCCTCGTATAGCCAACACTTAGTCTATTAGAAGCCCTTGTGCAGGGAATTCATATCGCTCATCCTCCCGTGCTCCCGCACTTCGACAACTCAACACTTCCAATAGATTCTGACAAACAATGTAATTTTCTCGATAACCAAGTGATTTATGGTATGTTTATTTGATAACATCCCAACACTAACTCTCCATACTTTGTTGAACTTATTTTAAGTAACAATGTTTATTATAAAAAATAAGTATATAAAGTGAACAAAATGCTTTTATGCATGTGTTTAACTTAAAAAATTTTGTTAAACATATATATCTTCCACATATATATATCGTCCATGTAGATATATCTTCCGCACCTTTGCACTCCACACAATTATTCTGCACCTTCGCACTCTGCACATGTATATCCCTCACACAACCAACACTTAGTCTATCACTCATCCTTCTGCACTTTGCAACTCTACACTTCCAATTGTTTCGCTGACAAGCAATGCAAATTGCATGCTAACTGAGTCATTTATGACTCGTTGATTTGCTAAGATTCCACCACTAACTCTTCATACTTACTTGAATTTATTTTAAGTAACGATGTTTATTATAAAAAAATAAGTATGTAAAGTGAAAAAAGTGTTTTTATGCATATTTTAACTTAAACAATATTGTTGATTAATGACCATAATTTTAATTTTAATGTTTTACTTAGCCATTTTCAAGTTGTGTGGATTTCTATGACCATATCTATGCACTCCACACAGGTATATCCACTGCACAACCAACACTAAAATGTACCGTTAAAGTTAGTTCACCCTGATAGCCATTGAGAAAGTTGGAGTACACTTCAATACAAGAGTCCTAGAGTACACCAAAGTCTTTTAAATTTTTAGATATATGAATGCTTTTGTGTATATACATATGTTAAAAAATAATTATATAAAGTGAACAAAATACTTTTATGCATATGTTTAACTTAAAAAATATTGTTCATTAATGATCATAATTTTAATTTTAATATTTTACTTAAACAATTTTCATGTTTTGCGAAGCCTTTTACTATCACCATATCTACATGCTCTACAAAGATATTCTTCTGCACCACCGCACGCTGCACAAGTATATCCCCCTGACAACCAACACTTAAATGTATTGTTAAAGTAAAAACCAAACCAAAATCTTCTTAAAAAACCATTATCATTATTCTGACAAGTGATGTAATTTGCACGATAACCTAGTCATTTATGGCACGTTGATTTGTTGAGATTCCACCACTAACTCTCCATACTCTGTTGAATTTATTTTAAGTAACAATGTTCATTATAAAAAATAAGTATATAAAGAGAACAAAATGATTTTATGCATATGTTTAAGTCATTCTATTTTGAACCCTTGTGCGGAGAATTCATATCACTCATCCTCCATTACTCCAACATTTCTGGAACTCTGCACTTCTAATAGTTTCACAACATGGAGATTCTGACAAGTGATGTAATTTGAACGATAATTGAGTCATTTATGACACATTGATTTGCTAAGAATCCAACACTAACTCTCCATACTTAGTTGAATTTATTTTAAGTAACAATGTTTATTATAAAAAATAAGTATATAAAGTGAACAAAATGTTTTTATGCATATGTTTAACTTAAAAAATATTGTTGATTAATGATCATGATTTTAATTTTAATTTTAACATTTTACTTAGCCATTTTTCATGTTGTCTGAAGCCTTTTCCTATGACCATATCTATTCACTCCACACATATATCTTTCAAACCTCCACACTCACCAACACAACCAACACTAAAATGTACTATTAAAGCCAAAACCAATCCAAAATATTAAAAAAAAAAACATTATCATTAATTTTGTATAGATTACTGAATAGACCAAAATCTTCCAAAAATTCTCACTATCAATAATTTTGTATAAATTACTGAACACAATTGTTATTGCATAAAGGAAGCAGAGAAAGGATGAAACTAAAAGTCCATATCATATACCATTGTTTACACTGAAAAGTTGTAAGACCTGTCTATCTTGTTCATACAAATAAGATAACTTAAAGTAATACTCACATCACCCTGAAAGCCATTGCGAATGTTGGAGTACACTTCACTACAAGAGTCCTGGATGCAAGTGTCTTAGGTGAATTTTTTTTTATCAATAATAGAATTATATGTTAATATTTTAAGATTATATTAATAAAAATTATATTCATATGCATAAATATGCAAATTTTTCTTACTTAAAAATTTAATTTATATAAAAAAATGTTTTAAATATTAATATTGATTTTACACACATAAAATAATTACATAAAAAAACTTTCTTTTGTTGATAATCAACAAATATTAACACCAAAGTATTTTAAATTTTTAGATTTCTTAATGTGTTTACTTATATTCATATATTAAAAAATAAGTATATAAAGTGAACAAAATGCTTTTATGCATATGTTTAACTTAAAAATTATTGTTTATTAATGGTCATAATTTTAATTTTAATATTTTGTTTAGCCATTTTTCACATTGTGCAGAGCCTTTTGCTATGAACATATCTATGCACTTCACACAGATATATATCTTCCCCACCTCTGCACTCTACATGGGTATATCCCCCACACAACCAACACTAAGATGTATTGTTAAATCCAAAACCAAACCAAAATATTTTTTAAAAAACTAGTCATCATTATTCTGGCAAGCGATGTAATTTGCACAATAGATGAGTAATTTATGACAAGTTGATTTGATAAAATTCCACCACTAATTCTCCATACTTAGTTGAATTTATTTTAAGTAACAATGTTTATTATAAAAAATAAGTATATAAAGTGAACACAGTGCTTTTATGAATATGTTTAAGTTGGTCTATTTTGAATGCTTGTGTGAAGAATTCACATCACTCATCCTCCCGCACTCTTGCACTTCTGCAAACCTGCACTTCAAATAGTTCCATAAGATAGATTTTGACAAATGATGTAATTTGCACGATAACGAATCATTTATGACACATTTATTTGCTAATATTCCACCACTAACTCTCCATACTTGGTTGAATTTATTTTTAAGCAACAATGTTTATTATAAAAAACAAAAATAACCACTATTTGTAATTTTGTATAAATTACTAGGAGAGGCAGGTACCAGGGGGGGGGGGCGGAGGCAGGGAGTGGTAGTTTTTTTTAGGCCCGAAGGAAATAGATTCTTGGACTACTTCTAGAATTTGGGGACGGGAGAAAACAATAAAGCATAGGCTTATGCCCACCTTCAAGGGATCCTCTTGGAAAACAAAGGCAAATACAAACTCTGAACATAGTGGGCGATTTGAAGACAATGATAAGGACAATGATATTAGGCTCATCTCCTCATAACACGAGTCTAAGAAACCTAATTTCTAGAATACATCTTCTTGTCGGTCCCATGCAAATAAACTATTTCCATGTCCTCTGAATCAATAACGAAGAAGATGATAAAATGGCCAAGAAGGCCATTAGCAAGGCCCCAAATCACTTGGGGGTTAATGGAGGTGATTTAACAATCCCCTTGCCATGAATCCAATCCATAGTCATAATTCTGGGGCCCACGCTGTATGGGGGGTGATGTGTGGCAGGACAACGTGACACATTCTCTCATGTGTGAGGTTATGGACATGAGGGCACAGTCTTTTAAGGCAGACGAGATATTGCACTGCCTATGAGAAGTATTGTCGAACCATCATGAGGAAGGGAGGTATTACTCCTCACACAGGTTTTCTTGTGCATATCAGGGGGAAGGATCCAGGTGCAACAAATGAGGGTCCAAAAGGAATTGGTTAGATGAGGATGGTGAGCTCAACGGGTGTCAACTCAACTACTTTTCCACCCTTCAAAAGTGTTTGGCATGACGGTTTCTAGTCATACAAGGTACTCTCCAAATCCTTGTATCAACACCTCTATCTTATCCCCTCGTGTTTGATTTACCACAGAGCTTGTGTCGACATCATGGTGGATTATGGAAGGTGGCACCCTAGAAAGCTAATTAAAGCCCAATGCCTCTCGCATTTGTCCTGCACTTATTCCTCTTGGTGGTATGTATGGTTCCTCTCTAAAATTCTTCCTGAGCTTTTTGAATTAAGCATGTTCCTCATTCTGGGTGGGATTTCCATCCTAGCCCGGATTCATTACTATCCCTCTGTTTCCCCTCATTTTAACGAAAACCAAGTGTGGACTAGCCTCTCATCCAGAATCACCCCCATCTTCCCGACTCCTGGTAATAATTCCCCTCCAGAATCAAGGCACTGTTTAGTTTGGTTCTTTCGTAGAAGCATGGAAACTAAAGAAAGAAAAGAAGGGCAAGGGCAGCGGGATCCCGAATATGAATGCGCAAAATGTTAGAGGTTAAAAATTAAATATGGAGCCATCAGCTCCATGGTCTCCTTTGAGTTAGAAACCTTGTGTCAACATCGACATCTCATCGGAAAACTCCAGGATGAAGTGTATGCTCAACGTAGCCAAATTGAAGACCTCCACTATCGTCTTGAACAATGCAAGAAAAATCAAGGGCAACCTTCCACCCCATCCAACAATGGGAACGTGTTAAGGAATGTTTTAGAAGCCTCAGTGGGCCTGGTCCCTGACCTTATTGAACCCGTTGAAGCATAATAGGACCATCAAGAAATTCAAGTTATCAAGCAAGAACCTGGTAGCTGATTTACTTTCAAAATGCAATAGTTGTCATGTTTTTTCTATCATTATGTATTAATGATATTTTTTACCAGCAATATACCTATTAGATTAGAAGTAGCATAAGTTTTTGGATTCTCCTTAAAGATCCAGACATAATTGTTCTAATCAATGAACTAGTCTTGAGATTTGGCGGTCTCTGGGACCTTTAAGATTTTGTATTTGTAATTGAGTGGTATTGACCACACCATTTTAATGAAAAAAATTCCCAGTTTCTATGGAATTTTTTTTTTCTATAAATTTCTGAACAAACTTTCTATTGCATAAAGGAAACACAAAAATGATGAAACTAAAAGTCCATATCGCATACAATGTTTTCCACCGAAAAGTTGCAAGACTTGTCTATCTTATTAATATAAATAAGAGAACTTTGACTGAAGTTATTTGATCAAACATTTCACCAATACCAAAACAAACTTCAATAAAACACAGTAGTTGCATTATGCATGAGGCACACACTATGAAACAACAAGAAATGAAACTAATTGCACCTATATGTGAAATACATAAATTACTGAATGGAGCAAAATCTTCCAAAAATACATACTAATAGTAATTTTGTATAAATTAGTGAATGGACTTGCTACTGCATAAAGGAAGCAGAGAAATGATGAAACTAAAAGTCCATATTTACAAATTGTATATGAATATATCCAGAGTTTAATTGATGTAATTACAATTTATATTTATTATCGCACACAAGAATCTAATGTATCTTAAAATCAAAACCAAATAAAAAAAATTATAAAACTTCCCATTATCATTAATTTTCTAGAATATGCAAATTAAAATGTAACTCTGAAACCAAAGTCAAATCCAAATATTCTAAAACTACCCATTATAATTATTTTTCTATAAATTATTGAATAGACTTGTTACTAAAATGTATTGTTAAAGACAAAACCAAACCAAAATCTTCTTAAAAAACTCATTATCATTAAAATTGTATAAATTACTGAATAGACCAAAATCTTCCAAAAATACTCGCTATCAATGATTTTGTATAAATTACTGAACATACTTGATACTGCATAAAGAAAGCAAAGAAATGATGGAACTAAAAGCCCATATTATATACCATTTTTTTACACTAAAAAGTTGCAATACTTGTCTATCTTGTTCATACAAATAAGAGAACTTTGAGCAAAGTGCTTTGATAAAACATTACACCAATATCACAACAAACTTCAATAAAATTCAATGGTTGCATTATGCATGAGGCATACACCATGAAGTAACAAACTTCAATAAAACACAATAGTTACATTATGCATAAGGCATACACTATGAAGTAAGAAGCAGATGAACTAAATCCACATGTATGTGAAATACATAAACTAATATGTCACCACTGGTTAAAAACAACATACTAGATCAACACTTTCAACCTACTCAACAAGTATTGCAAACACAAGTTACAGGTAAATTTGTCTATTGTTAAAAAAATAAACAAGTAATTAAAACTATTCATTTTAATAAAGAAGTTGGGAAGAACCTCATCTTTGTGGCTTATAGTAGACTATATAATGATCAAACACAAAAATAACGATTTTTGATTTAGAATCACCACATACTAGCTACAAAATCACAATCCAATTTATTCCATTCATTGTTGAAGTCATGCTATTTCAATGATATCTCAAACAATAAAACTGCACTCCTAGAAAATTGACTCTCAAATTTAAATCCACCCACTAGTTGTTATCCACAAAATCTCTTACACAAAATCATGTGATACAGTATAGACAAATCCCTTCAAAATTTATGAATCGTACTAAATTTAATGAAGAATCAAAGGTAAATTATATATATATATATATATATATATATATATATATATATATATATATATATATATATATATATATATATATACTCTCTCTCTCTCTCTCTCTCTCTCTCTCTCTCTATATATATATATATATATATATATATATATATATATATATTATTTTTCTCTCTCTCTCTCTCTATATATATATATACATAATAAACAATAAAAATGAGAACAAATCGTCTGGCCCACAACTTTAAATATCCCCAATTACCAACAATCAAGCTTTGGAAACCAAGATGGTTTTAGAGCTTTGAGGCTCATACATGCACCCATCCGCTAAATATGTAGAAGAATCATACACATGCGGAAGACTCATACATGCACCCGATGAAGAATTAAATTGCCTATTAAATTCCTGACGGCCTTGCCTTGACAATAAAATGCTTTTTTGAAGGACCAATCAGAACACAGAAAAAACAAATAAATCACTCACAACAAAATTAAACTTTGAAAAAAAACACAAAATTTTTGGTTAATGCAAAAACGAAATCACAATAAATGCAAAACCCATTGCTATAATCTCAAACCTTTTATAGAAACAATAAATGCAAAACCCATTGCTATAATCTTAAGCCTTGTAGATCGTTACAAAATCTCATGAGTAATAAAATGCATTTATCTTCTTTTTACAAACATTTTATGGATTTCATAATTAGAATAGAAAAAACTTCCACATTTTTAAAATATAAATATAATATAATATAATAGTAAAATGACATATTCAATCATATTGTTATTTTCAACCTGTGTCCATGTGTGTCTATTTATGAGTAATAGTGATAAAAGAATATGAAAAATAAAATTAATGTTTCTTGTCGGATGTTGAAAATTTGTTCTTTTAATTTAAATAATATAATATAAAAAGCTATAATTAATATATATATATATATATATATATATATATAATGGAATCGGTAATAAAAGTGGGCTTGTGCTTCTGTGATATGGGGTGTATTCATGTTATCTTTGCATGTAACATATATACTTTACAAAAAAATATCTTACTCAACTAATCTATATTTCAAAGGACTATTTTTTATAAAAGTGGGCTTGTGCTTATGTGATATGGGGTGTATTCATGTTATCCTTGCATGTAACACATATACTTTACAAAAAAAAATATCTTATATTTTATCACCAACTAATCTATATTTCAAAGGACTAATTTTAATTTTATTAAATAATATATATATTTATTTAATTATTTTATACTTTTTAATAATTAATAATTATAATTTAATTAAAAAATAAAATATTATTATATATTAAAAATGTTAAAATAGAAAAGATGATTTTAATTCTATTAAAGAAAATATATATTTATTTAACTATTTTATATTTTTTAATAATTGTAATTTAATTAAAAAATAAAATATTATTACATATTGATGATGATGATGATGATGATGATTAACGTCCACTAAGATCTAATTGGTCTATCGAACTTTAAGAGGGTAAGTGATTACTTGTGATTCTTTAGAATTTTGTTTCTGTCCTCGAAAAGCATTAAGAGAAGCTTTCCAAGATCATCATACTTTTGTTGAGTTAAGAGGTTAGGAAGGTTGGTAGTATGATCAATATTTTGAAAATGAGATCTAATATGGGTATAGGCTGGACAATCTAAGAGAAAGTGCTTTTCATCTTCAACCTTCTTAGTGTCACAAAGGTGACACACTCTTTAATCCCATGGCGTTTTAGGAATTGACCAACGCCCAGTTTCACTATGGAGCT
>JASDQU010310141.1:71625-89606 GCA_032191745.1 Picea mariana
TAGTGAGAGCTAATAATTTTAGAGGAAATAGATTGCACACCTTTAAATGCATGTTTCTACCATTCCTTAGTGAATCTCATATATACATTTTTAAAAGCGACGCTGACTAATTTTAAAGTGCATAACCATTATTATGCACATAATAGCGATGGTGACCATTTTTAAAGTGACATAATACACCCATTATTATGTCCATGCCATATCTAATTTTTCAAATTATGACAACCAAGGAGGAGTGATAACTAATCACCCCAATAATAATAATTTTTAAAATTTATTTTTTTAAATTAAAAAAAATTAATAAATTTTATTTATAATAAATTTTTTTAATGTTTTAAAAAAAAACATTATTTCCTTGAAAAATAAAATAAAACATAATATAATTCATTTTTTTGGATTGATAAATTGGTATCCTCTTATCTATTTTTTTATGTCACTTAAACATAATCTAATTCGTTTTTTGGACTGATAAATTGGTATCCTCTTATCTATTTTTTTATGTCACAAATGGGGTTTCATACCTAATAAACTCATTTTTTTGGATTGATAAATTGGTATCCTCTTATCTATTTTTTTATGTCACTTAAACATAATCTAATTCGTTTTTTGGACTGATAAATTGGTATCCTCTTATCTATTTTTTTATGTCACAAATGGGGTTTCATACCTAATCAACTCCCCAAATTTTTATTTTTAATTTAATTTTATTCTTTTCATTTTTATAAAGTTTTTAAAGAATAAGTTTTGTTTTCTAATATTTAATTTTCTTATATTTTAAGAAAAAAAAGCATGTATTTAAATTTTATTTTTTTTCATGTTTTTTAAAAAAAATGTTTTTTTTTTTCTTTTCATTTTAAAATTGAGTTTTTCTTGTCTTTTTTTTTTCCTGAAAAAAAAACGTAAATTTTGTTTCAAGAAGAAAAGAAATTTACATTCGGCATAATGCATGATAAATCATGCATTTGAACGGTGCATCTTCTCATTCATGAAGTTTTGTGTTAAAAAATATACCGTCAGTTGAAAATTGAATCCAATTGATTCATCTAGGTGGTTCGCAAGAACCAAATTGTCTTCATAAATATTTCTCAAAACTATATTTCCCTGAAAAAAACCATTTTTTTCTGGAAAAACTACAAAGCAAAATCTGAAGTCAAAGGCAGGTAAAAGGTGGGTCTACCCTACCATTCTAATATATAGTGTAACTCTGTGCAAAAAAAGGAAAACTTGATCATATGGCCAAAACAATCACATTCTATCATCCAAAATGAAAAGATGAAGTCTAGGTTTTGGCAGGATCTAGAGAGTTTATAAACGGTTTGTGAGAGACCTCTGAAACAAAATCCATCTTTGTGTTCTTTTATCTTCCATTGACCCAGAACCAATTGAGTTCCCTCCTTAGAGAGTTTGTCGACCATTTTGTTATGTTCCCTGTAAATATGACACACAGAAAATTGACTATAAGAATTCAGAATTGTAAAAACTTCATCTAGTAGTGGAGCCAATCTAATGTTGTGACATGCTTCTGATTTTCTAATCCAATTTAGGACCACCATAAAATCCCCAAAGAGTTTTATGTTGTCAATCTCTCTCTCCCCGAAAAAAGTAAGCAGTAGTTTGAGGGCCATCAATTATGCATAGTTATTTGTTCATGATCCCAATCCCATGGTTAAAGTAAAATAATGAGTATTGTTTAGATACTCTTGTATTTTTTTCTTCAATTATCTTGAAAATTACAATTCTTTTGTTAAATTTAAAATGTTTTTTTATTTTTATTTTTATTTTCTAATTTAAATTGCATGTATACAATTTTCCCTTAAAAAGACATGTTTTTTTCTTTAGTTTTTCCCTACGTTTCGATTCAAATATTGATTTGGAGGTTATGGTTCATAGCGGTACCAATTGTCAAGCGAACAATTTGAAACAAGTTATAATTTTAACCTCGAAATAAAAAAAAGAAGGGTGCTACTAGTGGTACCACCTTTTAAATCCATAATCGATTTTAAGGTTCTTGTTCACAATAGTGCTAGTTATCAAGGGCACAATTTCAAACAAGTTGTAATTTCAACCTAGAAAAAAAAGGTTTTTGATTTGGGGGTCAATTTTAAGGTTTTTATTTGCAATGGTACTAGTTGTCAAGGCCACAATTTCAAACAAGTTGTAGTTTTAACCCCAAACTATAAAAGGGGATGATTTTGGAAGCACCACTTTTCTATTCAAGAGTTGATCTTAATGTTTTTTTTTGCAACTTTATAGATATTTAAGACCATAGTGGAAAGAGGTATTAATTTAGCCTCGAAAAAAAGGGTGATTCTAGAAGCACCACTTTTTCCTTTGGGGGTTTATTTTGGTGTTTCTAACCTAAAAATATGGGTTTATAGGGATATAGTTATTGTTTTGATTTTGTGTCTCTCATCATGTTGATAACTATGTTACCATGGTGGCTAAAGAAAATGAATATTGTTTGAAATCAATATGAGTAATGAAAGGAGTAATAAGTTGCAACTAAGGGAGCTACAACATTTGAGGAAGAAAGAATAAATGGTTAGTCATTAGTTGAAGGAAAGAGGATTGATGTTGAAGGGAAGCCCAATTTGGTGGGAAGAAAGTAGAGGATAATCCTTGGGATTGGGTGGACATGTTGGAAATGTCTAGTGTGATGATGAGGGGCCACTACAACATGGGTCAGGGATGCTGCACCTAGGGGTTGCATTCGAAGAAAATCCCGATGGGGAAAATAACGAGAATGTGTATGAAAAGGTACCCCCTGAGGAGGTTGACGTGGCATGTGGATCTGTAGTAGATGGATTTGCAACATCTCCTAACTTGATTCATTATTCAACAAAATAAATATAGATCACATTATCCTTTATCTAAGGTTCAATCATAAATCAATGAAACTTAAAGTTTGTGAATTTTTTTTACCTTCATCCCTAATTCTTGGACTTGACCATAAAAAGGTGGCAAGAAGGTATAAAGGATAAATAAAGAGGATAATATATAGGAAAAATGGTGATCAAATGATGGTAAAAACATAGCACATTATCACCCCCTAGTTGAAGTTATTACATGTCCTTGTGCAACCTAAACATTAGAACCATAATTACAAGAAATATGATAATAATACTTATGATGGATATTACTCCAGCTGTAGGAGGTATGAATTTCTCCCCCATCTCATAATAACCATATTTCATGACAATATTCTCCCAAAAGGCTTCCTCTTCCTATGTTTCTCAAGAAAAAACAATACTAGTACTTTGGTGAAGGACACCAAATTAGTGGAAAATGAAATCATAGACCAATAGACTTATTTCGACAATGTTTCAAGCAGTTTATATATCTCTCACTTCTGTTGAAGGCTATGATAAAGTTATAATATCCTAAAGGTTGTCTTTTCTTTTGATCTTTAGTCAAATAATCCCATCTTCATTAGCAAGCCAATAATGCATTTAGCCTCATGTGATATATTTAGTCTATACATTTAGAGAGAGAAAATATTTGAGTCCATTAGAGGATTAAAATAAAATAGATTTATTTGAGTAAATTTTATGCTCCAAGAGTACCCTTGATGGAGAAAAATCCTCTCTGCTCACCCATAGGTTAGCATTTGTCTCATCATAAGATGTATGGGATAGAGTATTACTCCAATGCATTCCGTGGCTCATAAATGAAGTAAAATCCATCAGTTGAACATCTCCTATAAATGGATTAGGATTCCAACTTTTGTGACTACTAAGAGAAAATCATGTTGATACATCTCACACATTAAATCCTAGTCTTCTTCATTACATTTAGCATATGCGCTCGAAAAATGTTCATGATTCAATATTTTATAGAACCTACCTAAATCTAGAGATATCATCTAAAATGATAAACATTTATCGTTCAAGAAAACAACATAGACTGGAGAGGGGCATCTACAAGCGAAGGCTACATGGACCAAGTTACACAATTGTTTCTTTTCTTCCTTCAATTTCTACACTAGTTGTTGATTTTTCTAGGCTTCTTTTTGTCTCTTCCATAAAGATTGCCATTTCTCTCTAGTCTCTATATAAAAATTAGTCCATTTTCCCATCATGTTGTTCAGATTTTTCCAATGTTCCTACAATGAAACAATCCCAAGGAAAAAATATCCAACAACCTTTTTCCACTTCACGACCTCAACATTTAATTGGTTAACTTCAAAAGAGTCTATCACTTCTGTTTTTTTTGGAAATCCCCTCTTATGGAATTACATTCTCATATCCTACGGTTTTTGTATCTAGGTATTTATATGTAAGTACCCATGTCTCAATTTATTTATCATCACAAGAACTATTACTTATGGAATTTTTTACTTGTTCTTCATTGATATTTTCATCAATAAGACTTTAATATTCTTCCATAGTAGGCTTTGCAACAAACTTTGAATCCATACTAACACCTACAATAGCTTCATCAATATTGGGATTCGAAGAATCACCCAAATTTCATAGGTCGAACAATATTTTATTACATTTGAATGTTAGGATTAACATGTTCCTTTCCTTGATTATTTTCACGATTGGAATCACCTTTACATCAAAAGGAATATGGTCATTCTATTTCATTAATGGCCTTAACCATAATATCCATTCTTGACATAGATTTAAAATTTTTCAATTTCCCATTAACATAGGCCAATTTTTGGCTCAGACCCTTATTGATCTTATCCAACTTTTGATTTAATTTCAACAATGCAGAGTAAGAAGATTTATGTTGAAAAACGTGTTTATCAATTATGTGGCTAGTCCTTTTAATTTTCCCAGTCGGTTGAGTGTCTTCAATTGTCCCTTCCACAACATCCAGTTGTTTTGTCTCTTCCATAGCTTATGCATCTTTACTAGTGTTTCTACTTTCGCTTCCCTATGATGTATAAGTTGTAGTAGTTTCCTCAACCAACATATATTTGGTGCAATATCATCGTGTACATGTGTTCACTATGTGAAAATTGACATGGTATCAAAGCTTGGGATATGAAGAGAAGAGGATCATATTGAGACATAACTTTGGCTACAACACTAGAAGAGTGTTGTTCTTGTTCCGGTATTTGTTCTTATGGGCAGGTCAAGATGGTGAACACATTGAAGCTTGAGGATAGGTTGGAGGGGGAAACCAACTTTTGGTCTTGGAATGCAAGGGTTATCCTCTTGTTGGAATAAAATGACCTCAATGAGTATGTTGAGAGTGTGGTTGCAGATCCTACTGATCCACAAGAGTTGACAACACACAAGAAAACAAAAGTGAAGGTGAAGCGGGTATTGCTAGAATCTATGAAGGATCACTTGATCCCCCATATTGCTGAGAATAAAAATTCCAAGAATATGTATGATTCCTTTGTGGGTCTCTACCAAAACAAGAATACAAGGAGGATTCTACTCTTGAAGCACCAACTTCATATCATTAGGATGACAAAATAAGACACAATGGTAAACTATATTATGAAGATTACTCAGATCCGAGATCAACTTGAAGTCATTGGTGAGACAGTGCAGTATGTTGAGTTGGTGAATGTGGCCTTGAGAGGTATTCCTAGGTCTTGGGAACCATTCATGTAAGGGATATGTGCACGAGAGACATTTCCCAATTTTGATAGTATATGGACTGATTGTATCCAAGAGGAGACTCGGTTAGTGTCTAGGGGGAATATGGATGGTATGGTGAAGAGTAACAATGATGAGAACCAAGCCCTTGTGGCTCGCACTAGGAGTGTAAAAAGAAGTTCTCTAGATAGAAGCAGTCCCACAGGAAGAAGAGATTCTCCCGAAAGAGAAGAATTCCCAGAGCCAAGATGAAATAAATATCTTAGCAAGATCATATGCTTTGAGTGTGATGACTTCGGCCACTATGCTTCATAGTGTTCACTTCAGATGGGAAGAGGAAAAAGGAAGAAGACATCAAAAACAAAGGTTGATGATGTTTTATATAGGTTATAGAGGGAGATCATGTTGGTCTCCATACTTTCAGGTACAATCTCTAGTAGGGAGACTTGGCTGGTGGAGAGTGGAGAATCTTGCCATATGACAGGTGCATAAGAGTTGTTTGACACTCTCACAAAGACTAGCTTAGAGTTATGTGTGGAGATTGGTATAGGATCTAAGCATTCAGTATGAGGATCCGATACAATATCATTTTGATTGGATTCAGGAGAGAAACTAAGGGCATCAAATGTGTTGTGGGTGCCAAAACTTAGGAGGAGTGTCTTTTCAGTATCAGAGATTGAGAGGAAGAGATATCATGTATTGTTTCGAGATGGACAAGTATTGTTTGTGCCCAAATGGTCTAGCTTTATATCAATAATGGTTCTTGGATTTAGGGAGGGAAACCTATATAGGATGAGGGACCAACCTATGATTTTTATGGCTAGTGGGAGCATAGAGAAACATGAGGAGTAGGTAGTTGCACTAGTAGTGAGGAATATGGCCCCACTAGTTGCATAGGTTCAAAGGGAGTAGGTGGCTCCACGAGTAGTGAGGCAGGTGGCCTCACCAAAAATATTGGCTTAGAGGGATCCATAGTTTAGAGGGAGTCATCCCTTGGGTTCCAGGAGGGAGGAGAAGCCTCCCAGGACTATACATAGGGCAATGGATAGGGAGCAGATGGCCCCATAGGTTGTGAAGACTTAGAGGGATTCATGTTTCTGAAGGAGCATGCGATCTCAGAGTGAGATCAATCTTAGGGAGAGTCGGTTGGCTCAGAGGGAGAGATGGTCATTCATAGGGAGTTTCCCCTCAAGTTTATATGGGAGAGAGACATCTTCCAGGACTGGCAGATAGGTTTCATGGGTTGAGGAAATGGATGATTTTAAGGATGGAATTTTATTTTAAAATGTAGAAACCTTGGTGAATCTTACTAATCATTCATATTCCAACTATAAAATGTTTGGCAATATTTTTGTAAAAATATTCAAATTTCTAAGGATTTTATATAGTTTGTATAAACGTTTGGCAATTTTTAAGGTAAAATAATGTTATCCTATAGAATTTGGGCTAATCAGTTTTAGAATAGAGAATTGTTTTTTGGGAAAAACCATGGAAAATTATCCCATGAGAGAAATTTAGCCCCTAAAATCATCCCTGGTTGAGGAGGTCAGATAGGAGATGCAGGACAATGAGGATTTTGAGAGATATGTACCTTCCATGGAGGATCCAGTTGATTCCACAGGTTTTGATACAATGATAGAGGAACCATCTAAGAAGGAAATATGATTTTCTTCAGTCATAGAGGGAGTAGCCAGTGAGGCAAATTGGATAGTAGGATTTGATTCAGTGATGAAAGATGTGACCATTTAGACATATTTTTCCTCAATGATAGCGGATGCGACTAGTAAGACAAATTTTTCCTCAGTGACCGAGGATGTGGCCAGTCAGAAAGATTGGATAACATGATTTTCTCCAGTGACCAGAGATGCAGCTAGTCAGATAGACTTGACAATAGGACTTATTCCGGTGTCAGAGTTCACAGACCCATTTTCCACAGTGATAAAGGGACTAGCTAGTCTATACTATTGGATTACAAATGAGGTGATAGATTCAGACTTATATCTACTATGTGCGATAGTGGTGCATCCAAATGTTGGAGGATGGGATACCTCCTTTATCACATAGGGTTGTCAAGGGCCATAGGTGTGTGTCTATATACCCAAGTCTATAGTCTTGCCTCGTCTCTATTTTTTTCGCAGACCAAATCTTAAGTTTTTCCCCCTTCGGCTTGTAAATCGTTCTTTGCTTGCGCTTGTTTGTTTGTGTGCCCTTTTTCCTTAAATATATTACCTAAGTGAAATCTTGGCCCCAAGCCCCTTTGTTTTCTCCAAGTGCGAGCACTCACATCTTGTGTTTCAGTCACTGGTCTCCCTGTTTTCTTAGCTCACATCCAGTCATCCAAATCCTTGATCGTGCAGGCCACAACCATGAACACGAAGCACAACTTTCTTAGCAGTCTGTTTCGGGATTGAAGAATAAGAAGAAGGAAGTTTTAATCTTTTAACGATGAAGATTTTCACAACAATCCAAAATAGTGGCTCATAGGCATTCAAAAGTGCCAACTTAAATGAAGTATAGCACCAGAGAAAAATGCCCCGAAGTGAGTATAAAATGTTGATCTTAAAGGGGTCAGGTGGTAGTCGATCCAAGCCTTCGGGTCAATGAGCTTCGGGAGATTTTAAATGAGAAATGCTTAGATGTACCAAAGACCCAAAGAGCCGAAGCCACCAAAGCGCCGAATTTGTCGAAGTTGTCGAAGTGGCCGAAGGCCTGAAGTCTTGAAGGCCCAAAATAGATTTGAGCCATTGATCAGCAAGAGACACGCGTAATCAGATCTTTCACTTCAGAAGTTTTACTTTGGGAGTTTGAAAATGAGAAACATTGCAAATTCCTGAAGGGCCAAAGCCCGAAGAGCCCGAAGTCCTGAAGCACCCGAAGTCCCAAAGTGCCCGAAGAGAATCTGAGCCATCGATCAGTAGGAGCCATGCGTCGCCAGATCCTTCACTCCAAATAAAAGCAGCAGAAGAAAAATGGAGTTTGAGAATTGAAATTCCCTAAGGCCGATCCATGAAGAAAATCTCTTCCTTTGTTTTGAAGGGGAAGATCTGATCCGTCAATATAAAAAGTGCCAGAGCTGAGCCATTGATCAGAGGGCCTAATATTAGATCACAAGATGAACAATCATGCCAAATTGCAAGGTTAGAAGGTGCACACGTTTTAAAATCTCAAGGGTGGGCCGCAATCGAAACCGTGGTTTTTACAAAGGGACATGTGGCGGTTCATGGTGAATTGCGGGGACCAAAGAGGTTTGCTTTTAGACCACCCTTGGTATTGCTTGCAATCATATGATTATGTAGGGTCATGGCCCTAGGTCACATTGAAGATGGAGCAATGGAGAGGAGATGCACCAAAGGCCGAAAGCACCTATATTTGGTCACAAAAGAAGATCTGATTGGCCTCGAGGAGTCGGGATTAACACGAAGAAGTCGTGGGCACCACTTGGAACATTCATGGTTGTCAGGCCTCGTCCTGATCCTATTGAAGGTAGCTAATGGAAATGGGGGTGGTGGTTGAGACCTCGTCTCACCCCATAAATATAATGTGTGGAGAGAAGGGTTGCGGGGGCCGATTGTCAGTCCAATGCTCCCTAGTGGATGAATTTTCTTACAGAGCCCGCACTGAGCCAGGCTCACGTATGACGTAAGAAGGCCTGCACAGTCTAACAGAGTAGGTGCCGACTGAAAAATTTGAATGCAATGGTTTGATAAAACTCTTGGTGGTTGCAGCAGTTCTGAGTGTAAGTAGGTAGTTCTGATATTTTGTTGAGCATTGAATGGTTGAGCTAGGTGCCCTGCTATTGTAATATTTTGATGAAGAACACTGGTTCTCTAGTTATGTACTTGATTTGAGATTTATTGATTAATTTAAGTCATCTTTCTTACTCCATATTATTTGCCTTTGATATTGAGACAGTTCATGAATGACTGATTCACATGGATTGTTGTAACTGTATTATGATGAATGTTTTATTATAGTGTTGTTATGATTTCTTTCATTTTCCTTGAAATTTGAATCCAAGAGGATCTTGTGTTTAAGTTTTTCTTCCTTAGGCTGTTGGAAGGCCTGATGTTCATGATAAAACTCTACACTTTTCTCACCAAAGTCTTCCTCCTACTCACCTTTACTCCAACTTACTCATTGAAGTTGATCCAAGACCTCATTTTCTTGCGCATACCAGTCCATATTTCTAAGTTAGAACGTTATTTTCATTAAGTCTTCTCCATTTGACCTCTTAAAACTCATTTAAATTTACTGTATAAACTGATGGGTACTGGGCTTACCTTCTATGCAATCTGAGGGTGACTTCTAGTGCTAACATTTCTGGCGTCGTTGCCAGGGAACGAATTGAAGACATTTACCTGGGATAGAACGACAAAGAAGCTTTGATTCTGAAGGTGCACCATATATTAGTACCATTGAAGATTGCAGCTTGCACCTGACAACTCCACTGTTTCGACTCCATTGTTTCAATTGTGGCTCCGAAGGGAAGACACATGAGGTCTACTCCACAACTGCCTCTGGCTACACCTGAAGCTGACCCAGAGAGGATTATTAAGAAAGGAAATCTTTCTCAAGAAGGATTTTTGCTGTTATCCCAGATTGAAAAGCTCCCTGGGAAGAATGACATTACAGAGAGCCAGGTGTAGATGGTGAACTAAAGTAGAACACATAATTTTGACTGATTATCTTTCACCATGGAAGATCCACTGTGCAGAATCTATTGGTGACTCCATTGAAGGGAGACAAATCAAAATGCTATGGAGGCTATCCTGGCCAAGAGATTCCACCCCTTCAATTTCTCAGCCATCTCTGGTTATCCACATCTAGTGCCGGCTATAAATGAATGGTATGATTATCTTCTGAGATTTAGAGGAAGCAAGCATGACCATCCCGATGAGCACTTATTAAAATTTCATATATGCATTCTTGAACATGGCTTGTTTCACGAGGATGTCTTGATCAAGATGTTCAAATTTTCTTTAGAGGAAGATGCTCATGAATGGTGTCAATCTCTCCCTGCCACTAGTAGTCATTCTTTGAAGGATTTTCACGATGATTTTAATTCACATTACGAGAAGATTTACTTGTCTCATCTTATTTTGGATGACTGTTGTAAGAATTTTGCATTCCACATTCAACATATGATATAGTCTTCCTCATGTGATGAGTCTAGTGAAAATATGATTGAAAGAGAAAGTGAGGATAGAAGCGAGTATTTTGCAAATGTGGATGAAAGCTTTTCTCTTTCTATTTCCCAAGAATAAGGCCTTCTAGATATGAGTGTTGATAGTGTTGATGATTGCATAGCCATAGATGCATCATATTCTACCCCTAATGAACCTATTGTCTCAGTTGTAAAAGAAGAGATAGTTGTGGAGGAGGATTCTTCTCTTTTCCTTCAAGAGGTTTCCCATGATATATTTTCACCTAGGATTGAAGAGAAGAATCAAGAGGTCGCTCATTTTTCTTTGCAAGATAAAAGAGTTTTGCGCACACCCATCTTTGACGAGTACTCAAATGAAGAAGAGCAAATCCCTACCTTACATTTTGTTGACTTGGGGAACAACCATCCTGTGTATGACAACTATGAATCAGATTCCGATGTGGATATGAAGGATTTCCAAGACCATACTATAGAGACTTTTCCTTTATTCAGTAAGGAAAAGAATTGGGTGGAAATCAACCATCCTGGGCCCACATAAGACACTAAGAAACATGTTAGGAAAAAGCACCCATTCATTGATATACATGAAGAGATTTCTTGCCTTCAGCTGGCTTAAGTTATCAGAGAAGACAAAGAAGAAGTGGATAAGAAGCTTTCATAATCCTTTCACTCACCTATGCTTGCCACAGACATTCAGCCGGATGTGAGAAATTGTAAGACACAACGTGTTTTCTGTTACCAACCTAGTAAGTTTTGTCCCCTATTTTATGACCCTGTAGGGGAGTACATGGAGTTTCTTTTTTTCCAGGTATTGAAGCCTCCAAACTTTATCTTGCCTTCAACACTAGGAGGAGAGATGAAAAATGTAATCGTTTTGATGTCACAGTTTCATTATCTTTATTTGATCAGTGACAGAGTAAATAAGTTTTCAGTTAGGAGGTTACTTGATTGGCTCTAGTGGAAGTCCACTTTCACCTAGCACTTTGTAAAAATCAGTTAGTCTAGGAGTGTACATAAATAATATCCTTTTGGAGCCCATGTGTTTGTTTTCATTTTTAGTAGAGTAGTGTACATATCTCCCTTTTTTCTTCAACGAAAGTTTTGAGCTAGACTCCATAGCCCAACAACTAAGGCACTAGAACTGTGCATTCCTGGCAGCTCATAGGGAGCATGCCATCCCCTGTGGAGCCAAATGTTATCACATAGGGTTTTCAAGGGCCATAGGTGCGTGTCGATATACCCGAGTCTGTAGTCTTGCCCCATCTCTATCCTTTTTGCAGACCAAATCTTAAGTTTTCCCCCCTTTGACTTGTAAAACGTTCTTTGTTTTCCCTTGTTTGTTTGTGCACCCTGGTTTTCCTTAAATATCTTACCCAAGTGAAATCTTGGCCGCAAGCCCCTCTGTTTTATCCAAGGGAGAGCACTCACATCCTGTGTTTCAGTCAATGGTCTCCCTATTTTCTCAGCTCATAGCCAGTCATCCAAATCCTTGATCGTGTAGGCCGCAACCATGAACACGAAGCACAACTTTATTAGCAGTCTCTTTTAGGATTGAAGCATAAGCAGAAGAAAGTTTTAATATTTCAATGACAAAGATTCCCAGAACAGTCTAGATCAATGACTCATGGGAATTCAAGAGTGCCAACTTGCACAAAGTATAACACTAGAGAAAAAGGCCCCGAAGTGAGTATGAACCATTGATCTTAAAGGGGTCAAGTGGTAGTCGATCCAAGCCTTTAGGTAAATGAGTTTCAGGAGACTTGAAATGAGAAATGCTTATAAGTCCCGAAGAGCTGAAGAGATGAATTTTCCGAAGCTTTTGAAGTGGCCGAAGGCTCAAAATAGATCTGAGCCATTGATTAGCAAGAGCCACGTGTCAATAGATCTATCACTCCAGGAGTGAGCTAAGTCGTTGGTAAGAGGGCCTAATCTTAGATCGCAAGATCAACGGTCATGCCAAATTGTGGGGTCAGAAGGTGCACATGTTTTAAAATATCAGGGGTGGGCCACAATCAGAACCAATGTTTTTAGAAAGGGACGCGTGGCGGTTCATGGTGAATTGCGGGGACAAAAGCAGTTTGCTTTCAGACCACCCTTGGTAGTGCCCTCAATCACGAGATTGCTTAGGGTCATGGCCCTAGGTCACATTGAATATGGTGCGATGGAGAGTAGTTGCGCCAAAGGATGAAAGCGCACGTATTTGGTCACAGAAGAATATCTGCTTGGCCTCGAGCCGTCGGGATTGACTCAAATAAGTCATGGGCACCGCTTGGAAAATTCATGGGTGTCAGGCTTTGTCCTGATCCCGATGAAGATAGTTAATGGAAATTGGGGCGGTGGTTGAGACCTCATCTCACCCCATAAATATAATGCGTGGAGAGAAGGGTCGTGGGGGCCGATTATCAATCCAAAGCTCCCTGGTGGATGGATTTTCTCATAGAGCCCGCACTGAGCTAGGATCACATCTGACGTAAGAAGGCCTGCACAGTATGATAGAGAAGGCGCTGACTGAAAACTTTGAATGCAATGGTCAAATCACACTTCTGGTGGTTGCAACAGTTCTGAGTATAAGTAGTTAGTTCTGATATTTGGTTGAGCATTGAATGGTTGAGATAGGCTCCCTGCTATTGCAATATTTTGATGAAGAACACTGGTTCTCTGGTTATGTACTTGATTTGAGATTTCTTGATTAGTCTAAGTCATATTTCTTAATCCATATTATTTTCCTCTGATATTGAGAGAGTTCATGAATGACTGATTCACATGGATTGTTGTAACTGTATTATTATGAATGCTTGATTATAGTGTTGTTATGATTTCATTCATTTTCCTTGAAATTTGAATCCAAGAGGATCTTGTGTTTAAGTTTTTCGTCCTTAGGCTGCTGGAAGGCCTGATGTTCATGGCATACCTCTACACTTTTCTCACCAAAGTCTTCCTCCTACTCACCTTTACTCCAACTTACTGACTGAAGTTGATCCAAGACCTCAATTGCTTGCACATACCAGTCTAGACTTCTGAGTTAGAATGTTATTTTCATTGAGTCTTCTCCATTTGGCCTCTTAAAACTCATTTACATTTACTATATAAATTGATGGGTACTGGGATTACCTTTTATGCAATCTGAGGGCGACTTCTAGTGCTAACAGGAGGTATTCCTAGAAGAGGCCAAGGTTCCAGGCATGTGGGAATTTCCATTGGCACCCGTTTATCCTTTTGTTTGGTCAAAATAATCCTTGGAATGAGGTTGGTGCCTTATGGGATTTGTGATAGGATTTGTAGGCTTGTGATGGGGTTTCACACCCACAAGAAAGTCTATTTTTGTGTTGATTTGGTGAAGGGTATTTTAACACAACCTTTAGACTTGTATATATAAATGAGAGAGGTCATCGTGACATTAGATCATAGTATGGAAGAATGGATTTAACATAAGTGAGTCTGCACTTGTGGTAGGAGGCTTAGTGATCTCAGCAAAGGGAAAGTATGCAAGGTGGAGAATCTGGCCTTGAAGAGAGAAGCGAAGAAGGTCACACGTGTGGAGTGAATTTTTCATACAATATGTGGTATGCAGGAGGATGAAGTAGGTATATACGTGGGTTGCAAAAGGACGAATCAAATATAGAGTATATGCAGTTTGTAGTGGAGTAAACAATGTATGTACGTGGGTTTCCTGCAAGGTGAATTGCGTATATATTTTTCTGGGCAGGTACTAATCCGTACATGCTGATAGTTGAAGTCAACAAGCCGTACCTGTGGTCTACAATAGATTTGTGGGAAAAGGAGATTTCTAGAATATTGTTGAGGTTTGGTTTTCTAATTTGTATGGTTATTGGAGGACAAGGTTGTCCTCAGATTTGGTGACATTCTATTGGCTGAGAGGACTGGTTTTTTCCTGAATTTTGGTGACATTGAGAGGACCATTTTTTCCCTCAGAATTGAAGGACTTGTTTTTTCCTCAATGTTGTCAATTTTTACATGCAACTCTATGTGACTAATTTCAGATCTCGAAATTTCTTCCTAGTGATCTAACAGTTAAAACCTTGTTGTTGTTACTGATCAAATTTACATTGAAATTATCGACTGAAAAAATATGTAGCGGGAACAACAAGGTCAAAGATAAATCATCAATACACAAGAGACAAAAGAATTGTTTTTTGTAACTTTATCCAATCCTCCAAAATTGAGGAAAAAACCAATCCTCTCAATGTCACCAAAACTAAGCACAAAACTAGTCCTCTCAAGGTCACCAAAACTAAGGAAAAAACCAATCCTCTGAGCCAATACAATGTCACCGAATTTGAGGATAACCTTGTCCTCCAATAAATAAAATATGAGGAAAACCTTGTCCTACAAAAAATAGAAAATCAAACCTCAAAAAATCCCTGGAAGTTTCCTCTTCCCACAAATCTATTGTAGATCACCTATACATCCTTTTGACGTCACCTTTCAGCCTATATAGACCTTCTCTTTCCCTAAAATTAGATACACAATTCTCCCTCTTGAAACTCACGTATATACGTGATTTTCCTTCTTGCGACCTTCGTATATATGTGATTCACCTCGCATGTGACCTGTATATATATGTGATTTTTCACACCCGTGACCTGCATATATAGGTCATTTATCCAACTACAAACCGCGTATTGTACAAAACAAATTCTCCACACGTGCAACCTTCTTTGCTTCTCTCTCCTGGGAAATATTTTCCACCTTGCAGACTTTCCCTTTTCTAAGAGAACTTATTCTCCTTGGCACAAGTGTAGACTCACTTATGACAAATCCACCATATCACCACACTATATAAATATGAAATAATGTTACAATGACCTCTCTTCTTTATATACAACCCTTAGGGCTCACCATAGAAGCCCCTCCACAAGTCAATGTCAAATTAGGATTTCCTTGTGGGTGTGAAGCCCCAACATAAGCCCACAAATCCCATCACCAAACCCATGAGTCCCCCACTCAAATCCCAGGGGGTTTTCACCAAAACAAAAGTGTGATGTGGTGCCCGCAACAATTACCACATGCCCAAAACCTAGGGCCATGTGAGAATACCTGTCCGAAGATACAAAAATCAACACTCCCTCTTAGCGAGGGAGGTATTCTCACCACACTCTACAAGTGGGAATTCCTCCCGATGCTACAAAAGCGTCAACACTTCCTCTTAGCGAGGGAGGCATTCCATCCTCCATCATCACCTGGAAGTAGCTTTGTCTCCCACACTAGATCCTCTACCAAAAATTCTCTCTAATCCATATAATTGGATGCTCCCTCTGTCACCACAAAAAAAATTTTTGTCTAACATGATCCCATCCTAGAAGAAACCCATCTCCTAGAAGCCTCCTCCTTCTCATGAGAAACCTGTCTAGCCATATCAACCCATGACACCTTCCTGATAGTATTGGGAGATTCCTCTCTCCCATATGGACCTGAAAGTAGACTCCCTATGAATGGTTGACTCTCCCTATGAAGTTGAAATCCCTCTAAATCCAATGAATCCTTATGAGGCTGGGCTTCCTCTGAGTCTGCATGACCTTCAGAGCTACCTTCTCCCTGTCCACTATCTCTTTGTTGAATTCTATTCTATAAACTATCCTGGGAAGCTACTTCTTCCTATTATATCCCGAGGAATGAATCCCTCTAAACTATGAATCCTTCTAAGCCAATATGTAGGAACCTAAATTTATGTAAGCCTAAAAATTTCACAATTAAACATAAATTTCTTTCAATGCCTAAGTAGTTCAATAATCATCGTATAAGCATAGAATTTTCAACATAAAATTTAATTTATCCACAACATGAATTAAATTTACAAACAACATGCTAATAATTTACATAGTCATCACATAACTCAGAAAATTCATAAATAAAATACCTCTTCCTGATGCTAACCTCGATCTCTGTTTGTCCAAGCTGAAGTTGAAACTGTGCTAAACTCTACCCAAAACTGACTAACCATCCAGCTAGCTAGGAGCAACCTGTCCGACTCCCTAGCTCCAGGATACTGTAAGGAATCCTAGCCCCCGTGCCCAAAACCCCTAGCAACCCGGTACCCCCTGCAATGGTTCACCAAAACTCTAAATCCCAGCTCCTCAAAACCAGAAAATATCCAAACCAGAAATATAGTCTTCTTCCCCCCAATAATTCTTCCTCCCCCAAATTCCCACAATCCCTCCCGTAGGAATCTTCCCCGTCATATCTTTCCCTTCACCGACTCTCCTCCCCTCCATTAATTACTATATCCCCTCCTTTATTACCTTATCCCCTCTTTTATTATCTTATCCTTAACCTATCATACGTAAAGTTTCATAAGGATTAAATTAAAGTTATTAAGCCCCTTAATTTATTACCCAAATCATTGAATGTGTTATGTAATCAATTAATTAATTAATCAATCAATCAACAATTATAAACAATTAATAAATAAATAATATTATTAATACTAATCATTGTTTAACTAAAACCATATTAGGACAATTAATTATCTAATTAATTTTACTTAATAATCCCTATGCATCTATTTAACCAGGGTTGTTACATACACCCACCCTTCAGGAAACTTCGTCCTAAAGTTAAGGTATCTCATTATACAAGGGAAAAGAAACATGGTTCACACATTCATGACAATTAACTGACACTATTAGTAAGTAAGCCAAGAAAACTCATACATACTAGTGTACATGTACAAGAAATGCATGTGTAGCTAGTACATACAAGTCTCGTGCATGTGCTAATAATCAATAACTATCACCCTTATAGTATTTTATGTATGCATCCAATCCAATCAACAAGACTATTCTTTTATAAAAGACAATAAACCTATCAAATGTTTGCGAAATTCTTTAATTACAATTATCTAGTTCAACAATTTTATTTAGACAACTGTGGTTTAGTTACGTAATTATGAATATTCATATATACACATTTTCTTTTTAGAAGGGAAAAACAATAAATTCCACCATAAGACAAATCTTCATACTTTCTCAACTATTTCTACTCATCCTTCCTCCCTAACTTACTTCCATCTCCATTCCTATCCTTCCTCTGCTGGACTATCTTGGAGTTTCAACTATATTGACCTAATTCCAAATAGAACCCCTAAGCAGAAGTGTCACTATCTTGACCAAGCTTCCCAGCAGGCAACTGACAGTCATCATCACACGTCTAGGGGAGCGTGAGATAACATTGTCCTCCCATGAATTTAGGTTTCGAAGGATACACGGTGGAAAATGCCTCCACCCCTCCTAATCATA